>NIVC01003372.1:65000-101307 GCA_002269645.1 Macrostomum lignano | reverse complement strand
TTTGAGCCATTGCGGGCCTTCATGGCGCTTCTCCAGGACAGCAGTGCGCCGCATTGGAAGGTGGTCACTACCTGGAGTGACTGTTGCCGAGTTTCTTGAGCTTCGAGGCAAGGGTTTTGAAAGGTTTGTTAGGAAGCCTTTTTTCTTATGCTAATGTATTCGTTTAATATGACTTCGAGACTTCGTGACTTCACTTCATCTGCTGAGTACAATAAATACTCTGTACTTCAAATCAACATTTCACAGTTCGCACTACCCGGTATCACAAAGTCGCTAAGAACATCGTACCGGACAGTGAGTTTGATGGTGTCACCTTGCTAGAAGGCTGGCTTGTCGAAGTTGCTCCAGACGATATGGCTCCGGCTCCCCCTGCTGGTCAGTGGCATCAGTGGCGGATCCAGGGGGGGGGGGGGCGGGGGGGGCGGCCGCCCCCCCACTTTCGCCGTGGCTGGACTTGCATGGAAGGGAGATATTTTAATTTTGGGCTCCTCACCCAAGCCAAAGTCAAGTTCTTCATTATATTTCCATTGCTTCTATGGTCTGTCTGCTTTTCCTTGGAATGGAATTGCATCCCATGGAACATTGTCGGTTCGGTTTTATTTATTTCTAGCCAAACCATTGGCAAGAGAGAAGCTAAGTTAAGTTATGATAGTAAGAGTAGGGTGAGAGCACAGACAAGAAAAGAAATATAACTAGACTGCGCATCCCGCATTTCTTGCTTGGGCTTGTTTTTGACCAAATGACAGTGGAAAAAAAGAGACCCCGACAAGCTGAGTTGGCTGAGGGTAAGAAGAAAGGCCGGGCACAATTATCGATCGTGGGGAGTGGGCGCTGGGGTGCCACTTTTCCTACTAGGAAAAAGGCACAACTTTTTTTACCCTCATGCGCAGTCTAGTTATATTTCTTGGTCTGTGGGTGAGAGAGACACTGAGACTCTGAGAGAGACTTGGGGTGGGGGAATGGAATGAAAAGGGGTTGAAAGGCTTTTCCTCCCCCATTTTGGGGTTCAGACTTGAGAGCAATGTACATTGCGTCAATGCGTCTTGCGAAAACCAGCGAAAGCTTAACAGCCTGCTACAAAGGACAAATAGTTTGAGCCAGTCCCGGCTATCTGTCTACACTCAACACCAATTGAACTTGAAGTCCGTAAAATCCATTTGGCAAGTCTTAACATATGATGCACAAATTCACAATCACGAAGAATGAAGCGAGCATCTTCTCCATTAGAGCGTGACGCAAAGCGACAAAAATTGCTAACGCACTTTTTTGTTACACCACCTGGTCCTGCCACTGCTGCTGCAAAGTTATCTGCTGCTTCTACTGCTGCTGAGATCCGATTCATTTCTTCTTCTGCTGCTCCTGCTGCTGCTGCCACTGCTGAGAGACCTAGTTCTTCTGCTGTTGCTGTTTCGGAACAATTTGCTACAACTTGTACTCGTAATTCAGACGAAGCTGAAGCCGGCACCTCTGAATGCGATGCCGAGTTCAATGGAGATACCAGAGAAGCCAATGAAGTACAAGTGAGCAAGTTGTCTGACTTTGACATAGGTCTATTCGATCCTGCTGCTGACAGTGCCACTAAGATAGCCTTCCTGACGCAAACGTGGGAGCCCCCCAGTTCCTACCCAATGCCATTTGAAGAGCGAAAGACAAAGGGCAAAATAGAAAAGAGATTCCTGAGGCACAGTCATCTAGCCGACAAACCCTGGTTAGCATACTCACATGTAAAGAGTGGCTTGTTCTGCAAAGTTTGTGTGCTATTTGGTACTCAGCAAGGGCAACAAGGTCACCAATTGGGAAGACTAGTTCATGAGCCGTTGCAAAAGTACGCAAGACTCTTGGGAGCAGATGGCTATCTCTGCGCTCACGAGCATACCAACTACCACAAAGACAATGTACTGAGAGCACAGGAGTTCAAGCGAATGGTGCCAGAACAGCACATTGACAGTCGATTGGCAACACAGAGGCAGGAGCAGATTGCAAAGAACAGGCATATCCTCAGCTCCATTGTGCGTGCCATCCTAGTCTGTGGAAGGAGTGGCTCTGCTCTCAGGGGACACCGAGACGATCATGGTGTGCTAGAGACTGCCGACCGACCTGGCCAGAATGATGGTCTCTTTCGAGAGATCCTGCGAGCAATGGTGGACACAGGAGACAAGAGGCTAGAGGAGCATCTGCGCTCTGGACCCGGCAACGCTAAGTACACCAGCAAGACGATTCAGAATGAGCTGATCGAGTGCATTGGAGAAGTGATTCTGGACCGCCTGAAGGAGCGGATAAACAATGCACAGTTTGTGTCCATCCTGGCTGATGAAACAACAGACCAGGCCACAAAGGAGCAGCTGACAGTATGTGTTCGCTATGTGTTTGATGGAGCAATTTGTGAAGACTTTCTGGGATTCACCATTGCAGAGGACATGACTGGAGCGGGACTTGCGAGGAACATTCTGTCCCAGTTCGTCACTCTCGGCATTCTCTTGGAAGGGCGGCTGGTGGGATTGGGATTTGATTGTGCCAGTGCGATGAGCGGCAAGTTCAAGGGAGCTCAAGCAATAATCAGAGAAGAGCACCCCATCGCCATCTACATTCATTGTGCTGCGCATCAACTCAATCTGGTCATCAGCAAGAGCAGCGAAGTCCCTGGCATCAGAAATACGTGGGGAAACATCCAAGAGCTGGCGAAGTTCTTCAACAGTTCTGCTCAGAGAGTGAAGTGTCTGGAGGACATAGTGAAGTCACAGAACCATCAGGCCAATACCCGTCGAGTGAAGAACCTATGCGACACTCGCTGGATTGAAAGACACGATGCGGTTCTAACAACAAGACATCTACTGATACCAATCGTGCAAGCTCTTGAAGAAGTTCGCGAGCATTCCAACCCAGAAGCATCCAGAAATGCAAAAGCTCTGCTTAATTCGATGGACGCAGAGTTTCTGGTATCAATCGTGGTTCTGGATGTAACTTTGACTCTCACCAAGGGATTGGCAGAAGCTCTCCAGAAGTGTGCAATAGATTTGCTAAGCGCCAGGTTTCTAATTGCGGATGTGCAAGAGCAACTGCAGAAGTGGCGGGAAGAGTCTGCAGAGAAGTTCAGTGAGCTCTGGGAGAAGATTCTAGAGACTGCAGAGGCAATTGAAATCGACTTGACTCCTCCTAGGCGAGTTGCGCGTCAAACGAATCGTGCCAATCTTCCTACTACTGATCCCAAGGACTACTGGCGTTTGACAATCTTTGTTCCCTTCTTGGATGGACTACTGGTCAACCTGCAAGACCGATTTGCACGCCTTTCTGACGTTGCTTCTGGACTCAGTGCCCTTATCCCAGCAACAGCCAAGAAGCATGCAAATCCATTCATTCAGCTCAAGCCATCAATGCAGCACTTTGCTTCAGTTCTGCCAAGCCAGGAGCAAGAGGAGGTTGAAGCAGAATTTAACCAGTGGATGCGACTCTGGCAAAGGGAGGATCCACAGAAATGGCCCACAACTTTGACTAAGACAATCTTGGAGTGCGACCATAGCCTGTTTCCCAACATCAGCACTCTCTTGAACATTTACGCAACGCTGCCTGTCTCCACTGCCACTGGAGAAAGATCCTTCTCTTCGCTGAAGTTCCTAAAGAATTACTTGCGCAGCACCATGGGAGAAGAGCGGCTGAATGGACTGGCATTGGCCTTCATCCACAAGGACATGATTTGTAATACTGCAAGTACAATATATGCAACTGTGGAGAAGTTTCTGTCAAAGGATGTCAATCGCCGTGCCTGCTTCAATTAAGTGATTCCAATTCGTTAATTCCAATTTCCATTCTTCTACGCTCTATTTGCTACTAACAATTGCTTATTCGCGTCTCACTGCAACACGTACATTCTATTCAAATTTCAAATTAAAATATTATAGTGTTGGTCTTCTCACATTGTCATTGACTTTCTTTTAAATGAAGCCTTGATAACTCACTAAATATAATTGTCAATATTGGCCAAAATGGGTTAGTTCTTCCCGAGACCCGAGCCAACTTCTACTACTACCCTCATTTGTCAGAGTCATTTGCACCACTCTAGGCATTAAAATGTATGCAAAAATTGATATATCCTCTCAAGATCTTGTATTGAGCATAGATGAAAGATAGATGGATTGGGATTACTTAGTTTCTAGTTTCTGTACTCGCATATCCGCCACCCCACTTAAGAAATCCTGGATCCGCCACTGAGTGGCATTGTCCTGGTGGTCCTGTCAATTGGAAATTGCGTGAGCAGTCTGTAAGTACACTCCACACCTTTCTTTAGTATAAGTATAAAAATTTTTATATTATAATTATATATTAAATATTATAATTATATATTAATATTATATTATATTAAAAAATATTATACCATGGTAGACTTCAATTTAAATATTCAATGTATTTAAATTATAAGTATTCAACTTCGCCCATCAAAACTTATAAACTATACAAACTATATATACAATTGATACTGCACAGGATATCGAGACCGATATTTCCAGCCTTGCCGGTGCTCTGCATTGCAGCCTCATCTCACATATCAAACGCGGTCTAAATGAGCACCAGGTTGACTGCTTAGTTCTAGATGCCACTAACGTCATTAGCATCTTGGTGTCCGAGTCGGCCAACAAAGTCAGCCTCAAAGTTGAGGAGCTGACATTGTCCGCTTCGTCCTTCCGACTGGTCAAACAGGCCTTGCAGTTTAAGCACCTGCAGAACTTGGACAAGCATCTGTCTCGACTCTACGTTGCTTTGTACATGAATGCCATTCACAAGACATTGCTATCTGGCGATGGCCGCGAGGGCTAGTTAAACCCAGCTATCAGTGGCGAGATTGTCAGTCTAAAGCGCGCCCCATCGCAACGTCTAGCAGATCTGGCTCTGCACTTGGCAGTTGAAATGCAAGATGGCAATCGTTTTGTCACCACAGTAGATGAATGTGGCATCTACCGGTCATTTTATAATGACCCACGCATCTTCAATCTGGCTAGGCAGAAAGCTTGCGCACTGCTGGACTTCGCACTGTGTTGTGGTGGTTCTGGTAAATTTTCTTTTATTTTATACATTTTTTCTATATCCAATAACAGAAATTCAATTTTATCTAACCTTTTAAAAGCCATAGTGGAGTCATTTTACTTTACTATGTGTTCCCAGCAGCAGCAGGGCAGTCAGAGCAACAACACACTTTAG
Source organism: Macrostomum lignano (assembly GCA_002269645.1). Lineage (NCBI taxonomy): Eukaryota > Metazoa > Platyhelminthes > Macrostomidae > Macrostomum > Macrostomum lignano. Next base: position 96,117 of record NIVC01003372.1, on the reverse strand, counting down.
CTTAGGACAAAGCTGCAGTGGATGCTGCCACCTTTAGGAAGCCAATCGCGTGAGCACTTCCTAGACAAGTGCGTGTAGCTTTACTACAGCGGTGACGCTGACAGGCGGCTGCGCAAACATCGTACGCCATTTTTTGTCGATGCGCAGGCAACACACTACAATGTCAGCAAGGCCATGGACAAGCGGAAGCAAGGGCTCTCCGCTATCCATACATCGGCAGCTTTTGACGGGCTTGACACTTGTTTTTTCTCAATGCATTTTTTTGGCGTGCAAAACTATTTTTTTTTGCATGCACTATGGCCTAGAAATTTTTTTCGGGCGTGCAGCCAGCACAATCCGGACTATGGGTGGATGGCGATGGTTTAGCGTGCCATCGTACATTGCATTTAAAAAGAGATCAAATGTGTGTTTTATGTATCTGTATTTACAATTATAAATATTAATCAATTATATAATGGACTTTGAATGACTAAAACAGAATTTTCTGTTCTGTTAATCTGTAAAAAAATTTTAAGTTTTGTAAATTAGACTGTAAATAATATAAATAAATAAATTATTCTGTTTAATATTGCTTTTTGGTAAATACAAAAATGGAAGCAAGTTTGTCTCTTTAAAGTGAAAAATATGTTGTCTTTTTTATACAAAGGGCATCGGATACCATTTTTTCTGACCCGAGAGCTACGCAATACAATGTCAGCAAAGTAATTGACAATTGGCTACATTCTCTATCACGCTGCCCCTTCATTGGCAATTTTGGTGTGCAATTTCAAAAAACTCTGCATCCTTGGCGTGCAAACAATTTTTTCACAATTTGGCATGCAGCCAACATTATCTGGATGGCATACATTTCATTAGACACAATGAAAAAATATTTTTTATGATAAATTGCATTTGCAATCCCAGGATTTCTTATTCTATTGATGAAAAATCCTAGGACTGAAATCCTGGCTTTAGAGGCCAAATCCTAGGATCCCGAGATTGGAATCTCTAGCTGTCAATCATTCCACTGACTTTATCTGTGAATTACCTAAATTCATTAGTTGTATTCGAGAATACAACTCTTAATATAATGTAAGCATTATAAAACGTTTAGCTGCATCTGCAATCGCCACTTACCTAATGATTTGCTCTAGTAGCTGTACTAGGGACCTGTGTATATGAGACAAAGTCTGTTTCGTTGCTGCCGTGCGCAAGAAGCTTTTAAAATGTATATAACTTCTTTTCTAGACGACCAGAGCTTCCCTCTCTCGTCTCCTTCGCCCTCCCTCAGCCTCGGTTGGGTGAGTGAAAAGTTGAAAGCCCCCCTCCCACCCAAGTGTACACTGGGCTAAGTACACTCCCGCCCTCCGCGCTCTTCTGTGTCTCTTAAAAAATCGATAGACAAAGCCCAGACGCCCGCCTTTCCAGTCACCCGACGACAACCGGCTAGCCGGGCCAAAAGCTTACAAAATCATCGGGCTAACCGGCAGGAAAGCGCGCTCTCGAGCTCTCGCTTTTCCCGGCTAGACGGGCCCAAAGCGCGCTCCCATACAATCAAATGGGAGTGTATCAATTGAAAGCTTTCACGGGTGTTTAATAACAATTTGCAGTAGAAAAATCGACGTTTGTTAATATTAATTCGCTTGCATGTAATTTGAAAACAAAATTTACAGGAATGAGCTAAGGTTCCTGTGTTCAACGTTCAACAAAAGCTTTTAAGGCATATTTGTTGTGCTACTGTGCATTGCTGTGCTGGCCTATGCACTAGACTGAACAAGTGAAGGCTTCGTGTACAAGATAAATGAAAGGAGCTTTTCTTAAATTTCTTGTGCATTATTATGTGATTGCTTGAGTAATTTTTTTCTATAGTTTTAAAGCCTGTCACGTGTCAGTTAATTAATAATACAGGCATTTGAAATATAAATGTAGGTCTAATATTATGAGAAGTAACTTATAAGCTGCTTTTATTCAATTATAAAAAGGCTTCAATTCAATTAAATTCTATTATTTAGCTATAGCCCTGTGTGTACGAAAGCCTATTGAGCACTAAGCCTAGGCCTAGCTTATTGACTTGGCCTTAATGAATAGATTTAGCTAACTTACTAGCAATCTAGTGCGGCCCCCTTCGGGCGCCCAATAAGAAAGGAGCAAAAATAGTTCATGGAAAACAATAAAAAAACACATTTTCTTAAACATTAATTCCTTCTTCACATTTTAAAAATCACCTTATTCGTGTAAAATTGTCACAGACTAAGATGTTTGCAAAATTAAAAATCACTTTTTCTCTAAAATTAACAAACAGTCAACAAAATATCGTTTCACTAAATAGAAAATATTCCCAAGACAGCAAGCAACCCCCTCCAAAAGTGAACAATCGCAGATAGCAAGCATCCTCTAATGCTCATAGCAAGAATCACCACAGATAGCAAGCATCTGCAGATTAGCAAGCACCCCCCAGATATTATAGAAGCATCCACCCAGATAGCAAGCATCCACTCAGATAGCAAGCAATCATGCAGATATCAAGCACCCCCAGATATTATAGAAGCATCCTGCAGATAGCAAGCACCCCCCAGATATTATAGAAGCATCCACCCAGATAGCAAGCATCCTGCAGATAGCAAGAATCCCTAAATAGCAAGCATCCTGCAGATAGCAAGAATCCCTGAATAGCAAGCATCCCTGGATAGAAAGAATCCCATGCATGTAGGCAGTACCCCCTCTCCCAAATAGCAAGTATCCCCCCTCGAGAGCAAGCATCCACGAGACAGCAAGTAGCTAGTGCAAATGTTACTTCCGCTAATGCAATAATCGCTTTCTCAGGTTGTGCAACAATCCACGTCTCAGCGAGCGCAATAATCTCTTTTTTAGACAGCGCAGTAATCAGCTTCTCAGCTAGTGCAATAATCCTTGGTTTATTAATAGCAATAATCCTTGATTAATCAAGTGCAATAATCCTTGGTTTATCAAGTGCAATAATCCTTGGTTTATCAAGTGCAGTAATCTTTGGCTTATCAAGTGCAATAATCCTTGGTTTATCAAGTGCAATAATCCTTTGTTTATCAAGTGCAATAATCCTTGGTTTATCAAGTGCAATAATCCTTGGTTTATTAAGTGCAATAATCCTTGGTTTATCAAGTGCAATAATCCTTGGTTTATCTAGCGCAGTAATCCTTGGCTTATCAGGTGCAATAATCCTTGGTTTATCAAGTGCAATATTTGTTTATCAAGTGCAATAATCCTTGGTTTATCAAGTGAAATAATCCTTGGTTTATCAAGTGCAATAATCCTTGGTTTATCAAGTGCAATAATCCTTGGCTTATCAACTGCAATAATCCTTGGTTTATCAAGCGCAGTAATCTTTGGCCTATCAAGTGCAATAATCCTTGGTTTATCAAGTGCAGTAATCCTTGGCCTATCAAGTGCAATAATCCTTGGTTTATCAAGTGCAATAATCCTTGGTTTATCAAGTGCAATAATCCTTGGTTTATCAAGTGCAATAATCCTTGGCTTATCAACTGCAATAATCCTTGGTTTATCAAGTGCAATAGTCCTTGGTTTATCAAGCGCAGTAATCCTTGGCCTATCAAGTGCAATAATCCTTGGCTTATCAAGTGCAATAATCCTTGGTTTATCAAGTGCAATAATCCTTGGTTTATCAAGTGCAGTAATCCTTGGCCTATCAAGTGCAATAATCCTTGGTTTGCCAAGAGCAATAATCCTTAGTTTATCGAGTGCAGTAATCCTTAGTTTTCCAAGTGCAGTAATCCTTGGTTTATTAAGAGCAATAATCCTTGGCTTATCGAGTGCAGTAATCCTTGGTTTGCCAAGAGCAATAATCCTTGGTTTATCAAGTGCAATAATCCTTGGTTTATCAAGTGCAGTAATCCTTGGCCTATCAAGTGCAATATTCCTTGGTTTATCAAGTGCAATAGTCCTTGGTTTATCGAGTGCAGTAATCCTTGGTTTTCCAAGTGCAATAATCCTTGGCTTCTTGAGTGCAGTAATCCTTGGTTTGCCAAGAGCAATAGTCCTTGGTTTATCGAGTGCAGTAATCCTTGGTTTTCCAAGTGCAGTAATCCTTGGTTTATTAATAGCAATAATCCTTGGCTTCTTGAGTGCAGTAATCCTTGGTTTGCCAAGAGCAATAGTCCTTGGTTTATCGAGTGCATTAATCCTTGGTTTTCCAAGTGCAATAATTCTTGGCTTCTTGAGTGCAGTAATCCTTGGTTTGCCAAGAGCAATAGTCCTTGGTTTATCGAGTGCAGTAATCCTTGGTTTTCCAAGTGCCGTAATCCTTGGTTTATTAATAGCAATAATCCTTGATTAATCAAGTGCAGTAATCTTTGGTTTGCCAAGAGCAATAGTCCTTGGTTTATCGAGTGCAGTAGTCCTTGGTTTATTAATAGCAATAATCCTTGGCTTATCGAGTGCAGTAATCTAAGTGTTTTTATTTAGTCCTTTAATAAAACCTTTTAATAAAAAATTTTACACTACTACTTTTAAACTACTTAGATTCGAACCTAGGTCGCTGCATTAGCAGTCTGGTCTGTTCAGCTCTAGGCTAGCTCTCATCGAAGTTATCAGTGATGTTGTACCACTTATATAATTCAACACTCACACCAAGTCAGGTAGAGTAAAAAGTCTCACGAAGCAGTTATGACATAATCAATTTCTTAGGCAAGTCAGTACCAGTGTCTATGAAAGTTTACAATATGGTTACGTAATATAAATTCAGTACTGCGCTATGCTTTCACACTCAAAGCTGTGACGCAATTCAATTGAGTGTCAAATTCAGCCAGTACACAGACGATAAATAAAGTGTATTGTGATGCAATCTATTTCAGAATCAGAATTCAACCAGTCAGTTTTTCTGCTAGCATTCTTACGATGCATTTCAAGTCGAAAGAGCTGCTTGACCTTTGCAAAAAAGCATGTTTTTCGAATATTTAATCCCTTTAGCATCAAGCAATTTCTTAGCCACGATGCATGTACTGTCACGGGAAAATTTCTGATCGAACAGTGCAAGTTCGAAGAAAATCGGTTGAGCCGTTTTTGCTAAAATCGATCACACACACACACATACACACACACACATACCGACAGACCATTTTTAGTATATTGGACTAGATAAGAGCCTTAAAATTTTGTTTTTTTTATCTATCTACTTTAATCTTTATGTATACCAATAGGCCTTTGACTAAATAACAAACTATAAAACTAAGCCTACAATATTTTATATCAAATACCTGATGTTTGACTTATTTTCCTTTCCTTAGTTCCCCTCTCCCCTAACCTTGGATTTCCTCCCTCTAACCCTAGCTTCTCTCCTTACTGACCCCTGGCTTCTCTCCTCCCTGACCCTGGCTTCACTCCCCTGACCCTGGCTTCCCTTCCCTGACCCTGGCTTTTCTCCTCCCCTGACCCCTGGCTTCTCTCCTCCCTGACCCTGGCTTCCTTCCCCTGACCCTGGCTTCCCTCCCCTGACCCTGGCTTCCTTCCCCTGACCCTGGCTTCCTTCCCCTGACCCTGGCTTCTCTCTACTTGGCCCCGGCTTCCCTCCCCTGACCCTGGCTTCTCCCCCTGACCCTGGCTTCTCCCCCTGACCCTAGCTTCCCTCCCCTGACCCTGGCTTCCCTCCCCTGACCCTGGCTTCTCTCCCCCTGACCCCTGGCTTCCCTCCTTCCTAATCCTTGGCTTCCCTCTCCTGACCTTGGCTTCCCTCCCCCTGACCCTGGCTTCTCTCCTTACTGACCCCTGGCTTCTCTCCTCCCTGACCCTGGCTTCACTCCCCTGACCCTGGCTTCCCTTCCCTGACCCTGGCTTTTCTCCTCCCCTGACCCTGGCTTCTCTCCTCTCTGACCCTGGCTTCCTTCCCCTGACCCTGGCTTCACAACCCTCGACCCTGGCTTCTCTCCACTTGGCCCTGGCTTCTCTCCCCTGACCCTGGCTTCCCTCCCCTGACCCTGGCTTCCCTCTCCTGACCCTGGCTTCCCTCCCTTGACCCTGGCTTCCCTCCCCTGACCCTGGCTTCCTTCCCCTGACCCTGACTTCTCTCCCCTTGACCCTAGCTTCTCTCCCCCTGACCCTAGCTTCCCTCCCCGACCCTGGCTTCCCTCCCCTGACCCTGGCTTCTCTCCCCTGACCCTGGCTTCTCTCCCCCTGACCCTGGCTTCCCTCCTCGACCTTGGCTTCCCTCCCCTGACCCTGGCTTCCCTCCCCTGACCCTGGGTTCTCCCCCCTGACCCTGGCTTCCCTCCCCTGACCCTGGCTTCTCCCCCCTGACCCTGGCTTCCCTCCCGTGACCCTGGCTTCCCTCCCCTGACCCTGGCTTCTCTCCTCCCCTGACCCTGGCTTCCCTCCCTTGACCCTGGCTTCCCTCCCCTGACCCTGGCTTCCCTCCCCTGACCCTGGCTTCCCTCCCCTGACCCTGGCTTCTCTCCCCTGACCCTGGCTTCCTTCCCCTGACCCTGGCTTCTCCCCCCTGACCCTGGCTTCCCTCCCCTGACCCTGGCTTCTCCCCCCTGACCCTGGCTTCCCTCCTCGACCCTGGCTTCCCTCCCCTGACCCTGGCTTCCCTCCCCTGACCCTGGCTTCTCCCCCTGACCCTGGCTTCCCTCCCCTGACCCTGGCTTCTCCCCCCTGACCCTGGCTTCCCTCCCGTGACCCTGGCTTCCCTCCCCTGACCCTGGCTTCTCTCCTCCCCTGACCCTGGCTTCCCTCCCTTGACCCTAGCTTCTCTCCCCTGACCCTGGCTTCTCTCCCCTGACCCTGGCTTCTCTCTGCCTGGCCTGGCTTTTCTCCTTACTAACCCCTGGCTTCTCTCCCCTGACCCTGGCTTCCCTGTCCTGACCCTGGCTTCCCTCCCTTGACCCTGGCTTCTTTCTTCCCCTGACCCTAGCTTCCCTGCCCTGACCCTGGCTTCCTTCCCCAGACCTTGGCTTCCCTCCCCTGACCCTAGCTTCTCTCCCCCGACCCTGGCTTCTCTCCCCTGACCCTGGCTTCTCTCCCCCGACCCTGGCTTCCCTATCCTGACCCTGGCTTCCTTCCCCTGACTCTGGCTTCTCTCCCCCTGACCCTGGCTTTTCTCCTTACTGACCCTGGCTTCCTTCCCCTGACCCTGGCTTCTCTCCCCCTGACCCTGGCTTCCCTCCCCTGACCCTGGCTTCTCTCCCTCCTGACCCTTGTTTCCCTCCCTCCTGACCCCCTGGCTTCCCTCCCTCCTGACCCATGGCTCCCTCTCTCCTGAACCCTGGATTCCCTCACTCCTGACCCTTGTTTCCCTCTCTCCTGACCCATGGCTTCCTCTACTGACCCATGGCTTCCCTCACTCTTGACCAGTGGCTCTGCCTCCTTGCTCTTTCTCTCCTGCTCTGCCTCCTGGTTTTCTGCCTTCTGCTCTGTCCGCACGGCTTTGCTTCCTGCTCTGCCCTCTCTGCTATCTGCTGTACCCTGCTTCTCCGCCCTCTGCTAAAACTAGTCTCGTATTAGTACCAAGCAGCACAGCTTATTGAAAGCACATTCTTCCTTCAGAAATAGCTACCGGTGAAGCCCAGCTGCTGTCCTATTGGCACCTTTGCTTTGGTCTCCGCCTCGAAGAACGCTGCTGCGGCCGGGACTGCCGCTGGTTCTGCCTAAGCAGCCGCCTCGAACAACGCTACAGTCGGTGCAAAGCGTACCATAACCTTCAGCAATGCGGTGATCGTATCAAAGTTAGCTCAGAATGGAACGGTCGTTGAAAGGATTTTGTCTTGAGCTGTCAGCAAATGGAAATTCGTATCATTGACAGTTCCTGTTAGCTTTATTTACAGTCAATTTTTTAACTTTGTTTATCCGTACCTTTTACCCTTGCTCTACTTTTATCCATAACTTGTTAGTTTCTTGCTCATGTACTCTATGCATGCACATATACACGCATTAGTACCGATCACCGTTAGTGAGGTTTCACAAGTCACCAATAGCCATAACACAAAAGCCATGCATTGACAAGCCATATCTAATTTTGGCAGAGGCGAGGAGAGCGGTAAGGTGGCGGGAGCTGAGAGCGGGAAGGTGGCGGGAGCTGAGAGCGGGAAGGTGGCGGGAGCTGAGAGCGGGAAGGTGGCGGGAGCTGAGAGCGGGAAGGTGGTGGAAGTTGAGAGCTGAGAGGTTTGACCAAAGGACTGTCGTCGCGCTCTAACAGTGTGGCTGAACTGACCACTTGTACCTTCTGCATATTTTATATTTTGGTCAAAAAATCATAAGTTGACTTGTAGGTGTTCACGTCGTGGTACGTTCGTTTTTGCGGCTGTTGCTAAGTCTTGTGGAATTGTTAAATCGAATTGTCCGTGTTCTTTTCTCGTTTTTTATTATAGTGTGCCATTTAGTGTACCTGAATTGTGCCATTTTTTTTTAAAAAGAACGACAAATAGAAAATACTAGCAGCTGACAATGGAATGTGCGATAAGCGAGAAAAAAATAAAGGATATGTTGTACGAAAACAGAAATAATTGTTCTTTTTTGTTTGCAATAAAAAAGCCAATAAAAGGAAGAGAAGTTGAAGTGGATGAGTCCAATTTTTTCATCGCAAATATTACCAGGGAGCTTACCGCGAGGGCCACTGGGTGCTTGGGATGGTCGAGCAAGGTACACGCAAATGCATGATGGTACAAGTACCCAACCGGTCTGCTGAGTCAGATTATTCAGCAGATGTGTTGCCTGGGACACGCATTTTAACTGACGGCTGGCATGTATATAGTGCGCTTCCCCAGGTGTTTGTCAATCACCGTCTGCATTTCGTTGATCCAAACGATCCAACTGTGCCCACAAACAACATCGAAGGCACCTGGGCACTCGTGAAGGCGAAGTTTTGCAGCCAGCATGGCGCTAGTGACGACCTTTTTTGAGTCTCATCTTAGCGAGTTCCTCTGGCGCCAACTCTAGCCAGAGAAGTGCTTTGGGAACTTCCTGTACTAGGGGAATATAGCTGTATAACGCTATTTTTAAGACCTTAAGTATGTTCTAATAAACTTAATTTAGTTCGTTTGTTAAAAAAACTAGGACATGCTAAAAAGCCTTATTGATGAAAGCGCCACATACAATTACGTATATCGAGTACGTGGATCGATACGTGGATCGAGTTAATGTATTTCGGGCTGTTAGAAAAGGGATAGAATTTTGAGATTATTTTCGATAGTAACCTGCGTTACTCGTACAGTACTTCATCACGCATAGCGCTATGCAACTCATTAAAAGATGAGGTTAGGTGTTAGTGTGTTCTGTGTAGGTGCCAATGTTGGGGCGTAGCGAGGAGGGGTCATTAGCACTTGAGAGGGCACCAATAAAGTACGGAAGCGATTCTGAATGGCTTCAATGGAATTTCTTATATTAATCGTACATGTAGAAGTACACGGAAGACAGAACGGACGTCCGCATGCGACTCCTGCCGTTCCCTGAATTTAGTGCGTGCACCTCTGGACTGTTTAGAAATTTGGTTAAGAATCTTCTTTAAAATAAGAATCACAGCTTCATGCACATGTGCTACGAGTAATTGCTTTCCAGGACGTGAACTCCGACTATACATGTAAGTGCAAAATGTATTGACATACAATAGAATATACCTGAACCACAGTTTCTACCTACAATAAGGCGCATACATGTACATTGCCATGTTTATCATGCCATATTGGTAACATTATTTATGACTTGTGGAACTCACAAACTGTGATCTACACATTTATCATATACGTACATCCCATACATCATATTACAGTTACATGAGCTAGAAATTACATGTAACAGGATATAGCCAAGTGACTTGACCATACGTACGTACGAAGTACAAGCGATTACACATTCATTCTGTTGAAATTTGCTTCTTTTAATTAAGTATATTTTATCAGTTTGAACAAAAAGAAATACACAATATGAAAAATTGAGCAGTTTGGGGGGCACTTAAAGTATTAGCGTATTTGCGATATGAACTAACAACCATAGATATATCGGTACGATACTGTATTGGATATTTATTGAACTCTCTAGAAAGGGATACGCACAGCTATTTGCATTAACAATATTAATCAATATTATGTATCTGACAATTACTATATAAAGTACTAAAAGTACGAGCTATATACTATAAACAACAGATTCCAGTGAAGACTCCCTAGAACTCGCTCTCTATAGTATGCATCCTGCTGTAATTTAGCTGAACACTCTCGGCTGTTGATAGTGTATGCTTGATTAGTGCATGGTCGAGCTCCCCTGAACAAAACTAGCGGCTGATCCGGGTTTTTTATAGGTACACGCCAAACGGCATAGCCAGAACCAGATAACAGATAGCATAACCAGAACAACAACAACAGAATACGCAGTTAGCGTCACACGGCGCGCCTCAAGGCCAACAACAACAAACAACAAAAGTACACTGGATAGTCTCTAGTGTCACAGGGCGCGTCTCAAGGCCAGAGTGCGAACATAGGCCGCTCCGGCGGCAGAGTCCGGGGCGCCGGCGTCAGCCAGCAGGCAGTCGACGAAACGCCGAGTGCGCGCCTGTCCCCGCCGGTAGGGCCGGTGCCTGCAGCATCAGCAGCAGGACCTCCTGCACCGGCTATGGCCAGTACGATTCAGCACGGATGATATGACCTGCCAGCTGGAGTCGCCGACAGCGCAACAGGTCGCTTGGACGCACCAGTAGGCCGGCGCGGTGATACACGCCAGTCCACTCGTTGATATTGTTGTAACCCGGGTCGGCTTGGGTGCCCAGTCCCGAGTACAATATATATTATATGTGAAATAACAGGCGTTGTGACGCTCTGTCTGTACTTTTATGAATACGACGAGCAGGCGTGGCGACGCTCTGCGATAATAATTCGATCCCTCTGGTGTTGTGACACTCAGAGTTCACGCTGCGGCTTGAGGTGTGGTGACACTCTCGAGTGCTTCTATTCTCTATACCGTAAGGCGTACGCAATATATATGGTAAACGGTACCGTACTACAGAAGCTATATGGTCTCCCGGCGTTATGACGCTCTGGCAAGAATTCGGCCTAGCAAGCTTCCCGGAAAGAAAGGACTCAAACAGCAGGCGGCTTACCAGTGGCCAGATGACTGTTCACCGTTTATTATTCGCAGGTCTCAAGCGCAGTTTCCGACTTCTTCTTAATTCTCCAAGACTCTTCTCAATTAGGCTATTGTGTTTCTTTTATCCAAGTAGCTAATGTTGCTGTTTCTTTTATCAGGTCTCGCGCTTGCACTCTCGGAGCACACCAAAACACCAAAAAGCACGCAGGTGGTGGGCAAGAGCCAGAGTCGCACCATAAATAGCACCCAAACCCTGGGGCAGACGGCCCCACCGGCTAAGCTCACCAAAACAAACCACGCCGGCCCAGCCAATCAAAACCCCGCCTAAGGGGGGAGGGGCTGCACCCGCGCCAAAGCTGGCCCGGCCGCAGCCAACCAGCCCTGAGCACGGGGCAGGGGCACGGCTGGGGAGGGGCACGCGCAAAGCCCGGCCGGGGCCAGACCCTGCCACGCCCGCCAACCCCCCCAACCAGCCCCAAAGTGCAACGCGCCCTGCCAACTGACAAGGGCGCATGCACTACACCCTCCCCTCCTACAAAAAAAAAAACAGGGCGGAGCTCGAACCACGGCGACTGGGACAAAAAATTTTGAAATAACAAAGCGAAATAAACTATCAAAAACAACAAAAAAATTGGGAACAAACTAATGCAACAGGGAAAAGCAAAAAAAAGGTTGCCGCAAGAGAAATATGAAAAAGGTACTAGTATTCTGCACGCGAGTTCGTCAGGAGCAACCACGGGGCACGGAATAGGCTTTCAAAGCTGGCGGCACAGAAAACCATCGCAGGCGGCCGGCAGGACGAGCAGATGGCCGGGCGGGACGCGCAAGTTGCCGACAGGACACGCAGGTGGCCGGCAGGAAGCGCAGATGGCCGGGCGGGAAGCGCAGGTTGCCGACAGGAAGCGCAGATGGCCGGGCGGGAAGCGCAGGTTGCCGACAGGACGCGCAGATGGCCGGGCAGGAAGCGCAGGTTGCCGACAGGACGCGCAGATGGCCAGCAGGGCACGCAGGTGGCCGGCAAGACGCGAAGGCGGCCGGGCGAGGCGCGCAGATGGCCGGGCGGGAAGCGCACGTGGCCGCCGCAGAAGCCGGCAGGAAGCGCAGGTGGCCGCCGCAGAAGCCGGCAGGAAGCGCAGGTGGCCGCCGCAGAAGCCGGCAGGAAGCGCAGGTGGCCGCCGCAGAAGCCGGCAGGAAGCGCAGGTGGCCGCCGCAGAAGCCGGCAGGAAGCGCACGTGGCCGCCGCAGAAGCCGGCAGGAAGCGCACGTGGCCGCCGCACAGCTGCTGAGCCATTCCCCCAGGAAGCTTGACCCCACTAGCATGCAAATAAACCCATACAGTACGAGCGTAACAACATACATACAAGTAAGCAGAAAATACAGTATGAATCGGAACTGGGCACCCTAGCGAACCCGAAGTCCAGGGAGACCGACGCAGCTTTTCAGGACCTCGAGCAGCCTGCCGGGCCGGCGCAAACCGAACAGCGGGATGAGCTCGTGACAGAGCTGTCGGACGAAACAATCAAAACTCTGCCTAGACCAGTAACGGCGGCCTGCTCTCTGACGCTTTACCGGAGCGATATCTCTGCGGATGAAGAACAACGCCTGCAGCAGGACCACTGACAGTGCGCTCCTCGGTTCTCGCTGTGAGTCTCGAAACAGCCGTCTCATAGCCGTGAGCACTGACACGATTCCGTCCGACTGTCCAGCCAAAATATGCTTCATCAAACGATGGCGGAGCTGACGCGCAGCTGCCGATAACGACAGCTTTTCATCATCCCATATTGCTCCCGACGCGCGATGTGAGACAACCTCCTTGCTTTCCGGTACATCGATCTCCATAGCTTCTGACTCACTACTTCCGGAGGAGCCATCCGATGCCAGCAACTCGTCTTCTTCTTCTGTGTCGATGCTACACTCATCCGACTCCTCGCTCTCATCGTCGTCCGAGATTAGAATGTAGCCATCCGCTTCGTAATCGTTCCTCTGTCCCTGTCTCCCCTGCCTGAGACCAGCTTCCTTGCGCTGAGCTTCTTCAACTTCTCGCCTTTGCTGTACTCCCTCTTCGATGTCCGCCGGCATTCTTACACCAGTAGGAGGTATGAACGTCATTGCGAAGGTTACAGCCTCGTCATACGGGATTGATTTATCGCCCAACTGGTCGTACATCGCTCGGCGATATGGACACGATAGAATTCTACCAGCAGTCTCAATTTCTTGGAAACGGCGTCCTGCGAGTTCCTTGTCCGGGTGCTTGTCCGGGTGCCAGAAGAGCGCTAGCTGTCGATAGACTCGCCTGATCTCGGCACGTTCGGCTGTGTGTCCGACTTGGAGGACAGCGTACAAATCCATCTGCAAAGCAACGTACTCAAACCTGCGACACACTGTCCCTGACTCCAGATTTTACTCCTGCTCCCCTCTTGCCAGAGCGTCATCTCCTCGGACCGTGGCCCTGCATCGTAAAGTCCCAGCGCCAATTCGAGTTTTCACCGGATGCCAGTCCGAATACCCTCCACCGATGCATAGATTTTGTAGGCAAAATTTGATTCTCGTCAAAACTTCGATGAAGATGCGATTAAAATGACTTAATGACGCATTAACGAATTTCTTGAATGACGCATTGGCGAACTGCTCGTACTCATGATGAATGATGCATTGATGAAGTACTCGTATTTATGATGAATGACGCATTCGCGAAATATTTTTCTGGCTTTTAACGATAATCGCATATGAAACTGATGAGACTTCACGATGACGAGTAACCCATTAGAATGTCACTGGCTGGCCGTAGCGATCCGGCGGCCGTCGCAACCTTCCGGACCTTCGAGGCTCAGGTGCAGCTTCCACCGGGTTATGAGTAGGCTGCGGGTCGTCAACCAACTCCATCTGCTCTTCCAGCACCTCGGCGACTTCCTCGGCGTCCTGTGGCGGCATCAGTTGAGGCCGAGTCCAAGTCTCGCATTCCGCCTCTGTCTCCGAGTCCGTCTCGTCGACCACCTCCGGCGGTGCCGCGGTCCTAACTGGTGTTTCCAGGGCGGCCGGTCGAGCGAACTTCCGGAGGTTGTTGAAGTGGACGAACTTCGACTTTTTACGATTTGACGGGTTTTCCACTTTGAAGAGCACCTCGGATCTTCTTTCGAGCACCTTCACTGGGCCGAGCCAGCTTACGTGAAACTTTGCGGCTTCGTCTGGTTTCAGGGCGGGGCTGTAGACGAAGACATGGTCACCCTCCTGAATATCGGATCCTCGGGTTCTTTTATCGTACTGGTCCTTCTGTCGCCGCTGATAAGTATTCAACTGCTGTCGAGCAGCGCGATGAGCTGTCTGCAATTTGTCTTCTAGCTCCTTGACGAAATTTACATGCGAATCGACAGGCTGTGGCGGCTGGTCAGTCAAGTCTATCGGTAGGCGCATCTCCGTGCCATAGACCATGTAGTGGGGAGTATAACCCGTTGCTCGATGCACGCTTGATCGGTACGCCATTAACGCAGAGCTGACGAATTCTTCCCAGTCGTTTCGTCCTGAGTCCTCTAGGCAGCACTTGAGGATGGATTTTAAACTTTTATTGAAGTTTTCTACTTGTCCATTTCCGCTCGGATGATAAGCTGTTGTTCTGGACTTGCGGATCTCGAGTATCCTGCACATTTCGCGCATCACTTGCGATTCGAAGTTTCTTCCTTGGTCGCTGTGCAAAGTACTCGGACACCCATGCTGGCTAATCCATCGATTGAAAAGCGCCCTTGCCACCGTCCTTGCCTTCTGGTTGCGAAGCGGGTACGCGTCAGGCCACTTCGTAAACGAATCTTGGACTGTCAGGAGATAAATGTTTCCAGCCTTACTCCGCGGTAGCGGCCCGACAATGTCCATCATGACGCAATCGAATGGTGCTGCGAATGTCAACGGTTGCAGGGGTGCTCGGTTTCGCTTGCCCGGCTTTGACTTGCAGCAGGTGGCACAACCGCGAATATATTCTTCAATGGCACGAGACAATCCTGGACGCCAGTAGCGCTGAAGCACTTTAAATTTTGTCTTCGCAAAGCCCATGTGGCCACCTCCCACTCCCTCGTGTAGGGTTTTCAAGATACGATCCAATGCCTTTCGTGGCAGCACCATTTGATACTCATCGCGCCTGTCTTTGTTTCTCACAAGGAGCACGTTCTCTTGCAGCACCAGGTCGTCTTTTCGAGTCCAGACGGCTCTAGCCAGTGGACTCCAAGCTGTCTCGCTTTTATCTGGAACTGGGTTTGAGCCAAGCGCTTCCTTTACTGTTCTCAAATCGTCGTCTTGATCCTGCTCGCTTGCCAGATTGCCGGCTGAGAATCGTTCAAATTCGACTGCATTTAGTCCTTCTGGATGCTGCGCACATGCCGGGCATGTCTCCGCTCCGAAATGTCTCCGTACTGGCTTCCTCGACATTGCGTCCGCGTTGCCATGCGATCGACCTGGTCTGTGAACGATGCGGTACTGAAATGGAGCCAACTTCTCCAACCAGCGAGCAACCTGTCCCTCGGCGTCACTGAAGTTTTTTAACCATTGCAGGCTGCTGTGGTCCGTTCGCAGACAGAACGCTTTTCCAAGCAGATAGTATCTGAACTTCATGATGAAAGTCACAACCGCTAGTAGTTCTAAACGAGTCGTACAATAGTTGCGTTCGGCTTGATTTAGTGTCTTGGACCCATAGGCGATCACTCGTTCTGCTCCATCTGGCTGGACTTGAGAAAGTACCGCTCCTATGCCCATCTTCGAACTGCCATCAGTATCGAGGATAAACTCTCCGGCATCCGGGGAGAAATCCGGATGAGCCATAACCTCTGAACTTGTCATTCGTTCCTTCAATGTTTCGAACGCCAGCTGCTGTTCCGTTTTCCATTCAAACTTTGCGTCTTTTGTTGTCAATCGAGTTAGAGGCGCTGCTATTGCGGCGAAATCTTTAATAAACTTTCTGTAATAGCCACACAGGCCCAAGAATGAATGCAGCTCCGTCGAGGATCGCGGTGTTGGCCAGTTCTTCACTTCTTGAACTTTCTCCTCATCGGTACTGATGCCAGCAGCCGACAGCGTGTGACCGAGAAATTTCACTTGCTTTTGCAAAAAGTGACACTTCTGGGGCTTCAGGCACAAATTTGCTTGCCGCAACTTGCTGAATATTTCCTCCAGTCTTCTCAGGTGTTCATCCACGTCGGTTGACCAAACCAGTAGATCGTCGATGTAGACGAGACAGGTTTTCCATATCTGCTTGTCCAGAACGGCTGCCATCAACCTGGTGAATGTTGCTGGGCTGTTCACTAAGCCGAACGGCATAACCTTCCATCGAAATGGTCCGCGATGCGGCACTGCAAACGCCGTCTTGTCCTGATCCTGAGGTCTCACCCCTACTTGCCAAAACCCGCTGTGAAGGTCCATTGTCGAGAAGATCTTGGCGCCGTGTACTGCCTCCAGCGCATCATCGACCCTCGGCATCGGCACTGCATCCTTGACGGTGACCTCATTCAACTTCCGATAATCGACGCACATCCTCATTTCCCCTGATTTCTTCTTTACACACACCAAAGGAAAGCACCATGGTGACTGTGCTTCTTCGATCTGCCCCTTTTCCAGCAACTCGTTGACTTGACGATCTACTTCTGGCTGTAAGTGGGGAGGCAGACGACGCGGTGGGATCTTGATTGGGCGCGCATTCTCGGTGTTAATTTCATGCTCCACCACGGTAGTTAACTTGCTTGAAGTCTGCTTGGTCGTGAACACATCGCTGTAACTCCGGACAAGGATTCTAAATTCTTCGTCTTCTTTCGTCGACAGTCCACAGTCGCCGTACGAGTTTGGTAGCAAGTCTGCTTCCGAAGGGCTGTTGCTGCCTTGGACCTTCGGCTCTTCCTGTGGATCGTCTCCTGACTCTACGGCTAAGAGCTTGATGGTGTTCAACGGTTCGGTGGATTCTAGGGGGCAGAACCACCCGAGCGTACAACCTTGGCGAATTCTGACTGGCTCCTCCGTGATATTGATGAGTCGAGTCGGCAGACGGCTGCCGCTATTTGGGATCACTAAGGCCTTAGCAAGCCAGCGGCCAGCTGCCAAATCGTTCGCCCCGAGATTCTCAGTTAGGCCGACACACCCTCTGTTCCGTCGTCCTTTGCTCTCCAGCCTTGCTGACAGAACTGCTTGATGACCTGGCGGTATTGTGCTGGACCTTGTCGCCAAAATTCTGCAAACGATCGGGCGCTCAGCTTGCCATCGGAACGGGATTGCAGTGTCCTGCACTGAAAAGACAGCTGTCTTGTAGTCGATGACGCAACTGTTGTCCCTGCAGAAGTCGGATCCCAATACCAGTTGGTACTTCACTCCGCTGACTACCAAGGCTGGAGTATCTATTACTTTATCAGCGATTGACAGTCGCAACAGGACTGTTCTCTCGATTTCGATCGGGCTGCCGTTTGCTAAGCTAACGTAGCCTTCAGCACCGGCCAAATCTCTGACGCTCTGTTTCGGCATACTTTGGTAAGCTTCCCGTGAGATAATGGTGCAGGAAGCTCCCGAGTCCACTAGCGCGTTCACCCTCCGCCCTGCGATTGAGGCCGTAACATATATCGACGCAGGATTGATTTGAATTGACTGAGGTGCGTTGACGGTGATTGGGCGCTGCGACTGTGCAAAACCGGCTAGTTGATGGTGAGGTGCAGTACCGGACGCTGGAGGCTGATGAGGCACTGTACCGGACACTGGATGCTGATGAGACGCAGTACCGGACACTGGAGGCTGATGAGACGCAGTACCGGACACTAGAGGCTGATGAGACGCAGTACCGGACACTGGATGCTGATGAGGCGCAGTACCGGACACTGGATGCTGATGAGACGCAGTACCGGACACTGGATGCTGATGAGATACTGTACCGGACACTGGAGGCTGATGAGACGCAGTACCGGACACTGGATGCTGATGAGGTACTGTACCGAACACTGGATGCTGATGAGACGCAGTACCGGACACTGGAGGCTGATGAGACGCTGTACCGGACACTGGATGCTGATGAGGCGCAGTACCGGACACTGGATGCTGATGAGCCGCAGTACCGGACACTGGATGCTGATGAGGTACTGTACCGGACACTGGAGGCTGATGAGACGCAGTACCGGACACTGGATGCTGATGAGGTACTGTACCGAACACTGGATGCTGATGAGACGCAGTACCGGACACTGGAGGCTGATGAGACGCTGTACCGGACACTGGATGCTGATGAGGCGCAGTACCGGACACTGGATGCTGATGAGCCGCAGTACCGGACACTGGATGCTGATGAGGTACTGTACCGGACACTGGAGGCTGATGAGACGCAGTACCGGACACTGGATTCTGATGAGGCGCAGTACCGGACACTGGAGGCTGATGAGATGCGGTACCGGGCGTTTGATGATGATGAGATGAGATGACGGCTTGTTCGGAGGCTGACGAATTGCAGGGGCTCACTTGCCTCCAGCTGGTGGGCCCCTCTTGCCTTTTCCCGGCTTTGGGCACTGGAATGAGAGATGGCCTATCTCCCCGCAGTTGTAGCACTTGACACCGCTACGCTGCTTCGAGCTGGACGGAGCCGCCTGCTTGGATTGTTGCTTGTCTTGAAGGCCGGGTTCGGGCGGCTCCTGCTGGCCCTGCTGCATCTGCTCCATCCGTCGGATCTTTTCTTCCATTTCCTTTACTTTTTGACGCAGTTGGCGTAGCTCCTCGTCTTTGCCGGTGTCACCTGTCGACGTTTCGGTGGCAAAGGCATTCAGCCCAGCCCTGGGTCTGGCTTTGGACTGGGTCGAAGACGCCTTCTGGGCTGCTTCAAGTTGTCTTACTGTTCGAATGGCATCGGTGAGGTTGGCCGGCTGCTGCAGGTACAGTCTTTCTCGGACAGTGTCGGTTACTCGAACGCCTTTTAGAAATCTGTCTTTCGCCAGCTCTGTCCTGGTGTCGGCATCCGCGGTGGGGAAGGCATTGCGCACCAACTCCAGCAGCTCGTCCCCGTAGGTCTCCACAGACTCCTTGTCTAGCTGATCTCGATTCGATAATTCAAAACGGTAGTCCTGGGCTGTTCTGTTCATGGTGAACCGCGCCAGTAGTGCATCCGTGAATTCCCCGTACTCGATGTCGTCTGCCAAGTCCAGCTTATCAACGGCAGCGTAGGCTGTTGTGAGGTCGAGTAGGCCGATCAGGTGCGGCCGCCTGGCTTCTTCTTCTATACCGACAGCCTCGCAGTACTCGTTGAAACTCTGCAGCCATAGGCTGAAATTCATCGTTGGTATGTACTTGGGCGGCTTCGAGAGTCGTGGCGCTGCTCGGTCGGCGTTGGCTCTGAGGCGCGCAGCCAGCGCATCGATCAGTTGGTCCATAGCTTGATCACCCATGGCCGAAGTCACTGAATACCGTTGCTACTCTTTACTCTGAGGTGGTGATAGCTATCGATCTCTGATAACCAATCAGTTGTCTGTCACCGTGATCAATGTCTTTTGCGGTAGGGCAATAGCCGCAAGCGATAAGCAACAGTCGTTTTAATAAGAAAAAACGCTCACAATATGACAGCAATTTTCATAGAAAGCAACTGAGCCGACTTTCAATCTTTGGGGACAGGGTCCCTGTTCGGGCGCCAATTTGTTGTAACCCGGGTCGGCTTGGGTGCCCAGTCCCGAGTACAATATATATTATATGTGAAATAACAGGCGTTGTGACGCTCTGTCTGTACTTTTATGAATACGACGAGCAGGCGTGGCGACGCTCTGCGATAATAATTCGATCCCTCTGGTGTTGTGACACTCAGAGTTCACGCTGCGGCTTGAGGTGTGGTGACACTCTCGAGTGCTTCTATTCTCTATACCGTAAGGCGTACGCAATATATATGGTAAACGGTACCGTACTACAGAAGCTATATGGTCTCCCGGCGTTATGACGCTCTGGCAAGAATTCGGCCTAGCAAGCTTCCCGGAAAGAAAGGACTCAAACAGCAGGCGGCTTACCAGTGGCCAGATGACTGTTCACCGTTTATTATTCGCAGGTCTCAAGCGCAGTTTCCGACTTCTTCTTAATTCTCCAAGACTCTTCTCAATTAGGCTATTGTGTTTCTTTTATCCAAGTAGCTAATGTTGCTGTTTCTTTTATCAGGTCTCGCGCTTGCACTCTCGGAGCACACCAAAACACCAAAAAGCACGCAGGTGGTGGGCAAGAGCCAGAGTCGCACCATAAATAGCACCCAAACCCTGGGGCAGACGGCCCCACCGGCTAAGCTCACCAAAACAAACCACGCCGGCCCAGCCAATCAAAACCCCGCCTAAGGGGGGAGGGGCTGCACCCGCGCCAAAGCTGGCCCGGCCGCAGCCAACCAGCCCTGAGCACGGGGCAGGGGCACGGCTGGGGAGGGGCACGCGCAAAGCCCGGCCGGGGCCAGACCCTGCCACGCCCGCCAACCCCCCCAACCAGCCCCAAAGTGCAACGCGCCCTGCCAACTGACAAGGGCGCATGCACTACAATATCTTACCATAGGTCGCCTTCGCCTCGCCTTATTTCCTCACGTACCATGCAGGCACCTGCGATAAGTTCACCAGGAGGGTTCATCAGGATTGCTTGGTACCGGAGGTCAAGGACAGGTCACGGCCTTCAATGTCACACATCACACGCTCACGTGATCGCGTGTCTCAGAGAATTATAAAAAGGAACCCGTTTTTGAACGCGTGTTGCTTTGTTTTATTATTGTTTTCCCGAGAGGCCGAACCACCGGTCCCCGCCGGGAACCCCTTCATTTCCTATAGAGTCGCCCACCAACTAAAGATCCCCCTTATGCTAAAGTCTTTACATTCCTCATTTCCAGCACTGACTACAAGTAAACCGATCCCTTGTATGCCTCCTCGCATAGAGTCCATTAGAGTGTTACATGTACGTGCCATTTCTAGTAGTGTCGAGTTTTTCGGGTGTACTCCTGCACAGGTGACTGCAGAGGCGGCCACGCCCTTCGGCAAACAAACAAAAACCCGGGCCCGCGCTGTCGAGATAATTGAAACTTGACCGCAACGTCAGCTACAAAACAGCATCCAGAGGTGGAAAAGTGCTTGTGAGGCATGCATGGCGGCTGGTAATTTTCAGCGCTAGAGCCCGGAGGTTTACACAGATATTCTCAGGCAGCCCCCGGGTTTCGTCACATGACTTGGATCTAGCGGAAAAACTTAATTTGTAGTTCGCTCCTGGCAGCGCGAACAGGTTGGTAGGCGGTTGAAGCAGCATCGGCAGCTGGTGCACCGCGCATCGGCTGTTTTGACAGCTCCCCAGACTAGCAGTCCGACTGAATCAGTAGACTGCTGCGAGCCCCCGCCCTTATTTTGCCGCTTCCCCTGCGTTGCTGAAAGCCCAATTAGACCCTACATGTATGAATATGCGTAAATTTTTAATACACAATAAGTGAGTCTTCCTTGCTAGACCCCTGCCTCAGGTTTGCTCCATGCAACCACTATAGCCGGAATACCCATGGCCCACCAGCTGGTGAGCGCTCATCAGAATCGCATGAAGATTTCTCTCTTGAGCACTTTTACCAAGACACCATTAACAGACATTTCCTGGTCTATATTCAGGAGCACCAAGCTTGCAACCAAGACCTTATATAACAATGGTTGTCAAAGGGCACAGTGCATATTCTAGCATTCGGGGACTTTTCAACTACATCGAACGTGAGAAGCAGAACTCTCACTCCAGAGTACTCTGAGGGCTTCTCAGAAGCAGGAGCACCCACTCCCTCCTTCATGACGCCGCCTGGACTGCAGACCCCTCAAAAAAGCGTACGTCACCGCTCAGCACAAAACGGAATGCCCATGCAGCAAATGTGCACCGCTGACGATCGAGCGCACTTTTGTTCACTTCAGCGCCCTACACCAAGGCAGCGTCCTTTCTTGCCAGTGCAGGAACTCTCGGCAGCTTGCTGGGAGCATTCGAAACATGCTTAAGCTGCACCACTAAGAGCGAACTAAAATGTGAGTTCACTGAGAAAAATTTACTTCTGGAGTGTAAAGCTAAATCAACAAAATTTTGCGGAGCGCATGCTATTTAAGAAATAACTCCAGAAACACAAAACCAAGTATTCGACAAAATTATATGACCAACTAAAATCGGAAAGCTCCTGGTCATAATTGTATGTAACATGAAAGTTTATATCTGTATTTTTTGCACGCGTCTTCATGAAGAGCAGTAGTTTAAAAAATTAACTGGCGGTAACAACAAAAAACACCTGTCAGTTCCTTGTAGATATATAAGAACCTGTAAAAACAACAGGATTTCGACAGGGTTGGTCATTGTTTGTCCAAAATGGTACAGCCAAAATTATTTTGGATTATTTGCTTAAACTGAAAGCCTGACACTGAAGTCTAGTGGCACTTGCTCCAAGCTTTGTGATCAAGGATTGAATTAAAATGGCACACGTTGAACACCGCCCTGTCACAGAGCAGTATCGTCTCGAAAAAATGTCTCCCAGAAATCACAGCAATTTAATATATGAAGCTCCGATGTTACAAACTGCATTGACTCGAAAAATGCTTTTAAAAATGGAAAATTCACCCATAAACAACCTAAAAACACGACACCAAAAACGTCGAGTGTGGCTCCCATTGCACAGGGAGTAATGCGAGTAGCAATATTGGAAAAGGGCGATGACAAATGGGTGCTTTTGTTGAGCTTTACAAGATCTGAACATGTATTAACAGAATTCGGTGATCTAAATGTTAAAAGAATTGTCGACATATATTAAAGAATTAAAAAATAGCTTTGGCGGAGCCAGCTTCAGTTTCGGCTGCAGCAGCGATGTTTGAGGCGGCTGCTTAAGTGGAACCAGCGGCAGACCCGGCCGTAACGGTTGCACCAGATGTCAGTGTATCAGAACTCATAGTGGCGGTACGTACAAACTAATTTCAGCTCAGTGTGTACATATATAGTAAGAAAGCTCGCGCTTGGATAGCTTTTGTGGGTGAACAGCTGCTTGTTTGTTGCTAGGCCAATCGCACCAGAGGCAAAAGCAAAGGTGCCAATGGGACAGCAGCTGGGCTTCACCGGTAGCTTTTTCTGAAGGAAGAATGTGCTTTCAATAAATTGACAAAAAAAATTTGATTTTTTTATTAAAAAGGCTGTGCTGCTTGGTACTAATACTTTAGCAGAGGGCGGAGAAGCAGGGTAGAGCAGACAGCAGGGAGCAAAGCAGCGGGGGCAGAGCAGGGGGCAGAAAACCAGAGGACAGAAGAGCAGGGGGCAAAGGAGCAAGGTAGAGCAGACAGCAGACGTCAGAGCAAGAGGGCAGAGCAGGGCAGAAGATACGGGTAAGGAAGATAAGGTCAGGAGGGAGGGAAGCCACGGGTCAGGAGGGAGGGAAGCCACGGGTCAGGAGGAGGGAAGCCAGGGGTCAGGAGGGAGGGAAGCCACGGGTCAGGAGGAGGGAAGCCAGGGGTCAGGAGGGAGGGAAGCCACGGGTCAGGAGGAGGGAAGCCAGGGGTCAGGGGGAGAGAAGCCACGGTCAGGGGAAGGAAGCCAGGGTCAGGGGGAGAGAAGCCAGGGGTCAGTAAGGAGAAAAGCCAGGGCCAGGCAGAGAGAAGCCAGGGTCAGGGGAGAGAAGCCAGGATCAGGGGAGGGAAGCCAGGGTCAGGGGAGAGAAGCCAGGGTCAGAGGAAGGAAGCCAGGGTAAGGGAGAGAAGCCAGGGTCAGGGGATGGAAGCCAGGGTCAGGGGAGGGAAGACAGGGTCAGGGGAAGGAAGCCAGGGTCAGGGGGAGAAGCCAGAGTCAGGGGAGAGAAGCCAGGGTCAAGGGAGGGAAGCCAGGGTCAAGGGAGGGAAGCCAGGGTCAGGGGAGAGAAGCCAGGGTCAGGGGAGGGAAGCCAGGGTCAGGGGGAGAGAAGCCAGGGTCAGAGGAAGGAAGCCAGGGTAAGGGGAGAGAAGCTAGGTTTAGAGGGAGGAAATCCAAGGTTAGGGGAGAGGGGAACTAAGGAAAGGAAAATAAGTCAAACATCAGGTATTTGATATAAAATATTGTAGGCTTAGTTTTATAGTTTGTTATTTAGTCAAAGGCCTATTGGTATACATAAAGATTAAAGTAGATAGATAAAAAAACAAAATTTTAAGGCTCTTATCTAGTAAGTTAGCTAAATCTATTCATTAAGGCCAAGTCAATAAGCTAGGCCTAGGCTTAGTGCTCAATAGGCTTTCGTACACATAGGGCTATAGCTAAATAATAGAATTTAATTGAATTGAAGCCTTTTTATAATTGAATAAAAGCAGCTTATAAGTTACTTCTCATAATATTAGACCTACATTTATATTTCAAATGCCTGTATTATTAATTAACTGACACGTGACAGGCTTTAAAACTATAGAAAAAAATTACTCAAGCAATCACATAATAATGTACAAGAAATTTAAGAAAAGCTCCTTTCATTTATCTTGTACACGAAGCCTTCACTTGTTCAGTCTAGTGCATAGGCCAGCACAGCAATGCACAGTAGCACAACAAATATGCCTTAAAAGCTTTTGTTGAACGTTGAACACAGGAACCTTAGCTCATTCCTGTAAATTTTGTTTTCAAATTACATGCAAGCGAATTAATATTAACAAACGTCGATTTTTCTACTGCAAATTGTTATTAAACACCCGTGAAAGCTTTCAATTGATACACTCCCATTTGATTGTATGGGAGCGCGCTTTGGGCCCGTCTAGCCGGGAAAAGCGAGAGCTCGAGAGCGCGCTTTCCTGCCGGTTAGCCCGATGATTTTGTAAGCTTTTGGCCCGGCTAGCCGGTTGTCGTCGGGTGTTCCAGTTCAACCCTCAGGCCTCAGCGTGAGAGCGATACCCCTCGGCCCTCCCCTCTCCGCCAGTGTTAATCAGAGTATTGAGGAAGGTTCTCCTAGGTTCTTTGGCCCAACAAATTACAGATACTCACACTCAGACATACGAGGTATATCTCAACTACATTAAAAAGTCTCAACTTTTGAGAGTACACAGTAAATTCTACCTCACAGTATAATTGACTTTTAAGTGACGCAACTTGCGAAGATTGAATGGATTGAAGCTTCTGCCCGGTTTTCATTGCTTTTTTCAAGCTTTTAATATCAAAATATTTTGCCAATGGCCAGATGATAGATAGACGCTGGTCGAAAAACAACTGCTCACTGTACAGTGGACACTAGGGCAAAGGGTGGCGACTTTTCAATGTTGCTGAGTATATACTTTGTAAAGCGGCTTTCTGCTTTCAGTTTAGTTGCAAAGAATAAGAAGAAAGTTAAGAATAAAGTTGGTTTTGATAGGTTTTGATTTTTGATAAGTTTTTAGAAGCCCAAGCTTGCAGGCGTAAACAACTTGCAACTAGGCTCATTCACACTGCAACCAAATGAGAGACCAAATTAGGGATTGCAATCCCGGGATCCCGAAATCCCGGGATTTGGGGTCTCGAATCCCGGGACTATTTTTTGTTATTAGTTTTACATAAAGTGTTGTAATATGAACATATTTGGGCCCACAAGTTTATTATACTGCGCTAATTTCCGACTAATTGCCTCACGTCGCGTGGCGCCTTTTTAAACCCCGCATCACAGATTTAATGTGAAATTTATTCCAATATAAATTTTGATATGTTTTTTGCTTCTTGACTACTATTATTCTATTACTACTAATTAGTTCTTTTGTAATACTTACTTAAATACATCACAAGATAATGCTGTTTTTCATCTACAAAGTCATATCATATCAATAAGAGCGCTGGCCTTTGTACTTTGATACAGACTGTACACTAGCTGGTATTGAATTCAAAGGCCAAAGCACAAAATAGTTTTCTCAAATCTGCTGAAAGAAATATATGTACGATTTATGCTCAGGCAGATACATGCGCAACCTTGGGAATCACTCGGCCGTTTCTATTGGCAACACACACATGTACATGTAAGTCGGTATTGGCTGAGAGCAGCAAGTCACGTGACTACTATTCCATCCAATAGCGACTTCTATGTCTGTGTTGCCAATAGAAACGGCCGGGTGAATCCCTAGGTTGCGCCCAAGCATGCTCAGGCTGAAGATAATGTACATTATGTGCGCACAAGTATTGCTCGCGCAACTAATTGGAAAACTTCATCACCCTCTTATACATGTAAACCCCAGTCCAGTCATTCTCCTCACTATCAGATCAGTCAGTTGATACTTGCCATCACTCGCAAAAAATCAGTTGATGACGTGAAAAACTGAGGTGATTGTCAAAAATTCGTTAATAATCAGCTGTAATTTTGACTTTGTGTGATCACTCGAAAATTGGCCTCATTTGATGGCGGTGTGAACAAGCCTCAATTGTTTCAGCAATAATGTACATTGGCCAGTCCACTGAAATGTACATATATTGCAGCTTTAGGCTGGAATTTAGACAGAGAAAGGCAATAAAATTGGGGCGGGTCATGAGAGGTACGCCGGTTGCGGGGTTGAAGCTAGGGTAAGAGCCAATAAATGAGCCTTGGCTTTAAAAACACATTAACAAGCTTAATTCTGTTTAACTTACTACTAACCTGAAAGTAGCTTACACGCAAATGTGTTGAGTGGCCTATCTTGTCATTGTAGAATCTAGGATATGTGGGCCCAACTAGACAGGACTATTTCATCTCATCAATGCATGCTTTCTTTACAATTGTAACAATGAATTTGCATGGGGATATCGTCTTAAATATAAAATTTAATAATGAATAAAGAGAAAAAACTGGGACACTATGCAATCTGCTAGGGCGCTTTCACGTACATGTAGCCTTAATTTCACTTTGGCCAAAAATTTTCAGCATCCATGCACCTTATCGACTATTCGAGTCATCAATTAGAATAAAATCATAAATGCTTCTCATGATAGCTTAGTTGTAGGGGCGTGGCGTCGCCACCAAAAAAATGAGTGCCTGCGGCGCTAAAATGAGTGCTTGCGGCGCCAAAATGAGTGCCTGCGGCGCTAAAATGAGTGCCTGCGGCGCCAAAATGAGTGCCTGCGGCGCCAAATTGAGTGCCTGCGGCGCCAAAATGAGTGCCTGCGGCGCCAAATTGAGTGCCTGCGGTGCTAAAATGAGTGCCTGCGGCGCCAAAATGAGTGCCTGCGGCGCCAAATTGAGTGCCTGCGGTGCTAAAATGAGTGCCTGCGGCGCCAAATGAGTGCCTGTGGCGCCACAATGAGTGCCTGCAACACCGATTCTCAAAATTATGTACATGTAGAAATTTAGCCATGTAGAATGTCTTGGTTTGGTTCCCCAACCATAAAATCCATGGGTATAAAGCTTTTGATGCTGCAGTGTATTTTAACTAGCTTGTATAATCATATTTCTATCGAACTATTACTAATTAGTAGCGACCAATACGGAAAGATTGGAACAGCTTCTTTGCGTAGCAAATAGCCTGTAATAATTTCCTTCAGTTCTCTCACTTGCTTTAGTCCCAAAAGTCACACCAGTTCTTTCCTCTCTCGACCCCCCTTCCGCTCCCCCTGCCCAAGGACTACTAAAGTAGAATGACGCGACACTCGAAATCTATGGAAAATGTTTTGAAGGCCATTTTTCGCCGAAAAATACACTACGGAGATAGGAAGTTATCATTTTATCAGCACAAAAATTGTTATTGCTTTCGATAGAAGACAGATCCAATGTTTATCTTTTGATTTTTGATATGCTGTGCCTTTATTATTGCTCTATTGATATTGCTGAAGTTGTGCCATGCATTTGAATGATTTTTAGGTACAGGAAATGTACGTAGAATCAAAAGTGGCCTTCAAAACTTTTTCCAAGAAACGTGAATGTCGCGTCCTGTATACCGGTATACACGCTGCTTTAGTTGTCCTTGCCTCTGTTCTCTTTGCCTTCCCTGTCCTCGCTTGCTTTAACTTTTGAACCCCTATAAAATAGGGATGCATGGACAGGGCCTGTCAGCCACGAGCCAAATATTCATCATTTGAAGAAACCGACCGAAGTACAGATAGAATCTCCTACGCTACCCGATTGAACATCCATCTGCATCCAACTCGACTATCTTTTTAACAAATCCGCTTAACGGAGACACTTCTAAACCCTTGAGTCTGTCAGTCAAAGCTGGTGGGACAGAAAGCTGAGCAAACACTGCAGATGCTGCAGATGTTGCTTTTTACCAGCTTCGGCTGATTAGAGCAAAGTTTCTGAGCAAATACTCTAAACAGGCGCTTTCCCATAGAATTGCGTGTAATGTTATGCAAGTTCAATTTGCATTTGTTTCAGCAATCGCCAACTCGTTCAAATAAAATCTAGTGGGTTCGTCTTGGTGAAATATAGATGCACTTTTTGAGTTCGAAGTACTCACGTTTGCGCGAACTGTATGGAAAAATTTGTAAAGAAATTTTGTTTGAAATTATTCTATTGAGACGTCTCTATTTCCGAGTAATTTCAGTTTATAATTGGTAGTATGACAATAATATTATGACTCAGCTTTTTTATTATGACCAGTCTGATTTCGTCTATGAACTAAATCTTGTCTATAACCCAACCTGTCTATAACCCAACCTGTCTATGACCGAACCTGTCTATAACCCAACCTGTCTATAACCCAACCTGTCTATAACCCAACCTGTCTATAACCCAACCTGTCTATAACCCAACCTGTCTATAACCCAACTTGTCTATGACTCAAGCTGTCTATGACCCAACCTGTTTGTAAACCAAGTATTTTATGACCCAACCTGTTTTTCAACCAAGTTGTTTATGACCCAACCTGTCTATGACACAGCCCGTCTGTGACCCAGCCTATCTATGACGCATTGACTTAACTTGTCTACGACCCATACTGTCTATGACCAAATTATCTGTCTCTGACCATACCTGTCTATGACCCAACCTGTCTATGACCCAACCTGTCTATGACCCAACCTATCTATGACCCAACCTGTCTCTGACCCAACATGTCTGTGACCCAGCCTGGCTATGACCCATCCTGTCTATGATCCAGCCTGTCTATGACCCAACCTGTCAAGATATAGGATCCACAGAAATTTCTCAAGGCCTCACAACAGTTGTTATCCCCCAATTTTTTACTGCAGGCATTACATGCTACAATATATGTTCAGAGCGGCTGTCTGTCTCGGTCCTGTTTCCTGCAGCAGAAGGTCGCGGCATTCTTCATCATTCTCAGCAGCTGCAGTCGCATGGAGCCGTTGAAGGCGATCGCCAAGCAGGGGATCACAGCGCAGTTGCAGAAGAAAGCGTAGAAGCTGACCCAGTCCACCCTGGCCAAGCCGCTGCTATGCACAGCCAGGGGCAGGATGCTGACAAAGTGCAGCAGATTTCCCAGGATCAAAGCAGCCAGAGGTTTGCCCAGCTGTTGCTGGGGCGTCGCCGGCTTCTGCGGTTGAACCACCACAATGCGTCGGTTTTGTTTCCATCGCAACTTCAGCAGCAGGCAGGCAGTGGCGAAATATGCTGCCAACGAGAGCACGTAGAAGCAGATCATAACGCCGGACTTTGCTAGCAAACTTTTCGAAGCGACTCGAACCAGCAGATGGCACACGGTGCCGTCATCGTTGGCCTCATCGGCCGCCGCTACGGAGGTTATTAGCCAGACTTGTAGGATCGCTTCAATTGTTGCCATGGAGACGAAGCCAATTAGAATTATGAGCCCCACTAGGCGAGTGGACCAAGTCGAGCTGAGAGGCTTGGCGATGGCCAAGACACGATCCAGAGCGAGCAGGCTGTAGACGAACACCTCGCAGCCGATGGACACATCCCGGATGCTGAGAATTAGCTTGCGGGTGGTGATGCCTCTGAGGTGGAAAGAGGCCAAGTTCGGGGTGTGACTATTATCTCTCCTGCGATTCTCAGAATCCCACCTGTGATTCTCAGAATCCTACCTGCGATTGTTAGGATCTCACCTGCGATTCTAAAAATCTTAGCTGTGATTCTCAGACTCTCACCTACGATTCTAAGATTCTCACCTGTGATTCTAAGATTCTCAACTGTGATTCTCAGAATCTCACCTGCGATTCTCAAAATCTCATCTGCAATTCTCAAAATCTCACCTGCGATTCTAAAAATCTCTGTTCTGATTCTCAGACTCTCACCTGCGATTCTCACGGACTCTCACCTGTGATATTCACGGACTCTCACTTGCGATTTTTTGACTCTCACCTGCGATTCTCTGACTCTCACCTGCGATTCTCTGACTCTCACCTGCGATACTTAGAATATCATTCGTACTATTTCTACTCCCAATCTCTGCTGTGATTCATAGTGAGTGAGAGCTGATAAATCTCATCAGTGATAGAGGAGATTCCCCAATCTGACTTGGGAAGAAGGGATTCCCCAATCTCATCTGTGATAGAAGGGATTCCCCAATCTCACCTGTGATAGAAGGGATTCCCCAATCTCACCTGTGATAGAAGGGATTCCCAAATGTCACCAGTGACAGAAAGACAGGATTCCCCAATCTCACCTGTGACAGATAGAGGGAATTCCCCAATCTCACCTGTGACAGATAGAGGGAATTCCCCAATCTCACCTGTGACAGATAGAGGGAATTCCCCAATCTCACCTGTGACAGATAGAGGGAATTCCCCAATCTCACCTGTGACAGATAGAGGGAATTCCCCAATCTCACCTGTGACAGATAGAGGGAATTCCCCAATCTCACCTGCGATAGAACGGATTCTCGTCCTCGCTATTCCACGCCTGGCTGATCAGCATCTGCTGCTGATGAGGCGCAGTCCGGTTCCAGAATCCCACCCCCATCCGGAACAGCAGCGCGATAAGGTCAGCGGCCAGCAGCAGCTCACAGGCGGACAGAGTCTGCGTCAACAGTCGATAAGTTCGCCGCTGAATCACCTCCGGGCGTCGGCGGGTGACAGCGAGAATCGCCGAGTTGCCGACGATGGCCACCAGCGAGACGGCGGCGTAGAAGGCGAAGAACAGCTCCGGGCGGCTCAAGGTCCAGTCGTAGTGCGGCTCCAGCTCCGGGCAGGTCTGCAGCCACGGACTGCTGCTATTGATGGAGCTGGAGTTCGGGCTGGAGTCATTCATCCCCAAGATGCTGCGGCGGTGTGGGACAATCAATATACTTTCATTACA
>NIVC01003372.1:0-60000 GCA_002269645.1 Macrostomum lignano | reverse complement strand
CTTAACCTTGACTGAATAGGGGGCGGATTCCATCTTAACCTTGACTGAATAGGGGGCGGATTCCATCAAGCCTTGACTGAATAGGGGAGTTGACAGACCTACGTATACATGTTAGGAATAATAAGTACCGACCGCATTCTGACTATGCTTTCAGCTGAAGCAACAGGCAATGATGGGATGGAATGAAAAATCCCAAAAATTACTCTTTCCCCCAAAAAAATATAAACACGCTGTCCAAACTAGTTAAATATGAAAGCATTTTTGCCATTTAAGTCAATTGCATCATGCATATAGAATATTAGCAGCCACTGACGTGTAGCTATCATGCGGTTTACCCTACACAAAGCTGTTCCTAGTTTTCATCAGGTTGCTGGTATTCAAAGAGGGGTATAGTTACAAACTCCCGTTAATGTTATTTTAAAGTCAGTCTCCAGCAGATCAAATGCACACGGCTGTTCGTTTTCAACCAGTGCTGATTTTAACAGTCTGTCAAACACCCATCAGATCGGGCATATAGAAACTCATTATTTAATAGGTTTGAAGCCTTGACAAAAGTCAATTGGTGAATTTGTTGATTCTGAAAAATCACAGATTCGCACAGGGTGAAGGGACAGACAGACAGACAGACAGACAGACAGACAGACAGACAGACAGACAGACAGACAGACAGACAGACAGACAGACAGACAGACAGACAGACAGACAGACAGACAGACAGACAGACAGACAGACAGACAGACAGACAGACAGACAGACAGACAGACAGACAGACAGACAGACAGACGGACAGACAGACAGACAGACAGACAGACAGACAGACAGACAGACAGACAGACAGACAGACAGACAGACAGACAGACAGACACTAAGACAGACAGACAGACAGACAGACAGACAGACAGACAGACAGACAGACAGACAGACAGACAGACAGACAGACAGACAGACAGACAGACAGACAGACGGACAGACAGACAGACGGACAGACAGACAGACAGACAGACAGACAGACAGACAGACAGACAGACAGACAGACACTAAGACAGACAGACAGACAGACAGACAGACAGACAGACAGACAGACAGACAGACAGACAGACAGACAGACAGACAGACAGACAGACAGACGACAGACACTAAGACACTAAGACAGACAGACACTAAGACACTAAGACACTAAGACAGACAGACAGACACTAAGACAGACAGACAGACACTAAGACACTAAGACACTAAGACAGACAGACAGACACTAAGACAGACAGACAGACACTAAGACAGACAGACACTAAGACAGACAGACAGACACTAAGACAGACAGACACTAAGACAGACAGACAGACACTAAGACACTAAGACACTAAGACACTAAGACACTAAGACACTAAGACACTAAGACACTAAGACACTAAGACAGACACTAAGACAGGCACTAAGACAGACAGACACTAAGACCCTAAGACACTAAGACACTAAGACAGACGCTAAGACACTAAGACCCTAAGACACTAAGACACTAAGACAGACGCTAAGACACTAAGACAGGCACTAAGACAGACACTAAGACAGACAGACACAAAGACAGACAGACAGACACTAAGACACTAAGACACTAAGACAGACAGACACTAAGACACTAAGACACTAAGACACTAAGACACTAAGACACTGAGACACTAAGACACTAAGACACTAAGACACTAAGACACTAAGACACTAAGACACTAAGACAGACAGACACTAAGACAGACAGACAGACAGACAGACAGACAGACAGACAGACAGACAGACAGACAGACAGACAGACAGACAGACAGACAGACAGACAGACAGACATTCAGACACTAAGACAGACAGACACTAAGACAGACAGACAGACACTAAGACAAACAGACAGACACTAAGACAGACAGACACTAAGACAGACAGACACTAAGACAGACAGACACTAAGACAGACAGACAGACACTAAGACAAGCAGACAGACACTAAGACAGACAGACACTAAGACAGACAGACACTAAGACAGACAGACACTAAGACAGACAGACAGACACTAAGACAGACAGACAGACACTAAGACAAACAGACAGACACTAAGACACTAAGACAGACAGACACTAAGATAGACAGACAGACAGACAGACAGACCAACAGAAATGGTTGCTATGCAGCCCTCAAATCCTTGACATCGTGAGTCCCAGCGCAGCTACAGGCTACGTGCGCACACAATCGCAGCAGTGTCTCTATCACTGCGCCAGGGGTCGATGGAATGCCAAAATGGCAAAAATTGCAATGGTGGTCAATTACACTCTATACAGAGAAGAGAATTCCTTTCTTACCGGATACTGCCCGTAGCTGGTGTAGAGCTGCGTCAGTGGCGGAGTCTGAATGTTGAGGTTCATTCTTGGAGTGCCAAGCGTCATTCCTGAACTGCCTGGGTCTGGGGGCTCGCCGGCAAGTTATTTACTGAGGAGGGTGAAGAGAATTTCAGGTGAAGAGAATGGCGTGCCGCTCGAGGTGGGGCCCGAATGCGAGAATGGGAACTCTGCTGGGGGGGGGGATTCCAGCTTTGTCTGGTTGGCTGGCGGGATTGTCTTTGCGGGCATTTTTGCGGCAACCAATGAGGGATCAGCCATAGTCTGGCTTGGGAAATCTCGAGCAAATTCTGAATTAGTTTATTGGCGCTCGATCCTTCCTCTTAGATTAGATTAGGAGAGGATTAGAGGAGAGAAGAGGAAAGGAGAGAAGAGGAAAGGAGAGGAGAGGAGAGGAGAGGAGAGGAGAGGAGACGAGAGGAGAGGAGACGAGAGGAGAGGAGACGAGAGGAGAGGAGAGGAGAGGAGAGGAGAGGAGAGGAGAGGAGAGGAGAGGAGAGGAGAGGAGAGGAGAGGAGAGGAGAGGAGAGGAGAGGAGAGAAGAGGAGAGGAGAGGAGACGAGAGGAGAGGAGAGGAGAGGAGAGGAGAGGAGAGGAGAGGAGAGGAGAGGAAGGAAAGAGAGGAAAGAGAGGAGAGAGCTAAGAAGACATCTGAGAATAGACAAACGTTGAGAGCAGGTCGGATTGCCAATTGTGAAGTTTCAAGGACCCAAGAGGGCGGATAAAGAGGCTTCGCTGGACGAGTAGCCGACCACTGCAGGCCATGACATGAGGCCCTTTTTATTGGTCAGTCTGGAGGGTCAGATGACCTCTTTGATGCCCAATCCACAGTATAGCCGGTTTTAGCTGTCCTTTTATTTTCTTTCTTTTAAAAGTATCTAAAAGTACGAAGTGAGACTATATAGGCGCATTGAGCATGCTTCATCACTCATTATTGTTTGTTTATCCTCGTCTAAAGAGAAGGAACTGAACCAATTGAAGCAAGAATGCACAGGTATGGCGGAAGCGAGATTTAGTAAAGTGATTGCAAATAAAACACAGAAGACTACAGAGGATCTATGATAGGATTAAGGAACAACATGCTGAGAACAACACTTAAGACAAATTTGCTTTGCTAAAAGAAAGCAACTCGCTAGCGTTAATAAATTAACGCATTTTCTTGTGTGTTTAAAAGTTTACTATATACCCGTTCAAGCTATATATCAGACTTTGGCCCTATCTATACAATAAATGATCAATCAGTTTTCAAACTCGATTTTCGATTGCAAATGGCTACATGCAGTTCTGCACTGCCTGTCTCATATTTAAGATATTGCTTTCATTCCTTCCTTGCGCAGTTCGATCGTTTTTGTCGTTTGAGACGAAATTGATACTGTGTGGGGTTCTTTTTACCTGCATTTTGCCGCTCTCTCTGTCTCTTCGAGCTTTCTGCTTGCTGCTTCTGGCGCAGTTGCGAAAGACAGTATACAGGGCAAAAACGGAAAGGCTGCTATTCGTAAAAAAATGAAATTATTCTGCTTCTTTGGAAGACGAAAACAGACTATAAGAGAGATTTTGCTCTTGATTGAGCTGTTCAGTACTCAGCTTGTGGTGCAGCAAAACCTTGCCTGCTCAGTGCTGCAGATCTGCACTGGAAGGTGGAACTGCAAACGGCCTCCTCTTGCCCTTCATGCTTAAGGAGACCAGAATCGAAAATTATTTGCTTTTTTCATGCATTTCTTCGTTAACAAGATTTCAGTTGGACTAGACTAGATAGATTAGGAATAGATTAGATAGATTGGGGATAAACTATAGGTAGAGTTGGGAATAGACTAGATAGAGTTGGGAATAGACTAGATAAGATTGGGAGTAGACTAGATAGATTGGGAATAGACTAGATAGATTGGGAATAGACTAGATAGAGTTGGGAATAGACTAGATAGATTGAGAATAAACTAGATAGAGTTGGGAATAGACTAGATAGAGTTGGGAATAGACTAGATATAGAGTTGGGAATAGACTAGATAGAGTTGGGAATAGACTAGATAAGATTGGGAGTAGACTAGATAGATTGGGAATAGACTAGATAGAGTTGGGAATAGACTAGATAGAGTTGGGAATAGACTAGATAGATTGAGAATAAACTAGATAGAGTTAGGAATAGACTAGATAGAGTTGGGAATAGACTAGATAGATTGAGAATAAACTAGATAGAGTTGGGAATAGACTAGATAGATTGAGAATAAACTAGATAGAGTTAGGAATAGACTAGATAGAGTTGGGAATAGACTAGATAGATTGAGAATAAACTAGATAGAGTTGGGAATAGACTAGATATAGAGTTGGGAATAGACTAGATAGAGTTGGGAATAGACTAGATATAGAGTTGGGAATAGACTAGATAGAGTTGGGAATAGACTAGATAGATTGAGAATAAACTAGATAGAGTTGGGAATAGACTAGATAGAGTTGGGAATAGACTAGATAGAGTTGGGAATAGACTAGATAGAGTTGGGAATAGACTAGATAGATTGAGAATAAACTAGATAGAGTTGGGAATAGACTAGATAGATTGAGAATAAACTAGATAGAGTTGGGAATAGACTAGATAGAGTTGGGAATAGACTAGATAGAGTTGGGAATAGACTAGATAGAGTTGGGAATAGACTAGATAGAGTTGGGAATAGACTAGATAGATTGAGAATAAACTAGATAGAGTTGGGAATAGACTAGATAGAGTTGGGAATAGACTAGATAGAGTTGGGAATAGACTAGATAGAGTTGGGAATAGACTAGATAGAGTTGGGAATAGACTAGATAGAGTTGGGAATAGACTAGATAAGATTGGGAGTAGACTAGATAGATTGGGAATAGACTAGATAGATTGGGAATAGACTAGATAGAGTTGGGAATAGACTAGATAGAGTTGGGAATAGACTAGATAGAGTTGGGAATAGACTAGATAAGATTGGGAGTAGACTAGATAGATTGGGAATAGACTAGATAGATTGGGAATAGACTAGATAGAGTTGGGAATAGACTAGATAGAGTTGGGAATAGACTAGATAGAGTTGGGAATAGACTAGATAGAGTTGGGAATAGACTAGATAGAGTTGGGAATAGACTAGATAAGATTGGGAGTAGACTAGATAGATTGGGAATAGACTAGATAGATTGGGAATAGACTAGATAGATTGGGAATAGACTAGATAGAGTTGGGAATAGACTAGATAGAGTTGGGAATAGACTAGATAGATTGAGAATAAACTAGATAGAGTTGGGAATAGACTAGATAGAGTTGGGAATAGACTAGATATAGAGTTGGGAATAGACTAGATAGAGTTGGGAATAGACTAGATAAGATTGGGAGTAGACTAGATAGATTGGGAATAGACTAGATAGAGTTGGGAATAGACTAGATAGAGTTGGGAATAGACTAGATAGATTGAGAATAAACTAGATAGAGTTGGGAATAGACTAGATAGAGTTGGGAATAGACTAGATAGATTGAGAATAAACTAGATAGAGTTGGGAATAGACTAGATATAGAGTTGGGAATAGACTAGATAGAGTTGGGAATAGACTAGATATAGAGTTGGGAATAGACTAGATAGAGTTGGGAATAGACTAGATAGATTGAGAATAAACTAGATAGAGTTGGGAATAGACTAGATAGAGTTGGGAATAGACTAGATAGAGTTGGGAATAGACTAGATAGAGTTGGGAATAGACTAGATAGATTGAGAATAAACTAGATAGAGTTGGGAATAGACTAGATAGATTGAGAATAAACTAGATAGAGTTGGGAATAGACTAGATAGAGTTGGGAATAGACTAGATAGAGTTGGGAATAGACTAGATAGAGTTGGGAATAGACTAGATAGAGTTGGGAATAGACTAGATAGATTGAGAATAAACTAGATAGAGTTGGGAATAGACTAGATAGAGTTGGGAATAGACTAGATAGAGTTGGGAATAGACTAGATAGAGTTGGGAATAGACTAGATAGAGTTGGGAATAGACTAGATAGAGTTGGGAATAGACTAGATAAGATTGGGAGTAGACTAGATAGATTGGGAATAGACTAGATAGATTGGGAATAGACTAGATAGAGTTGGGAATAGACTAGATAGAGTTGGGAATAGACTAGATAGAGTTGGGAATAGACTAGATAAGATTGGGAGTAGACTAGATAGATTGGGAATAGACTAGATAGATTGGGAATAGACTAGATAGAGTTGGGAATAGACTAGATAGAGTTGGGAATAGACTAGATAGAGTTGGGAATAGACTAGATAGAGTTGGGAATAGACTAGATAGAGTTGGGAATAGACTAGATAAGATTGGGAGTAGACTAGATAGATTGGGAATAGACTAGATAGATTGGGAATAGACTAGATAGATTGGGAATAGACTAGATAGATTGGGAATAGACTAGATAGATTGGGAATAGACTAGATAGATTGGGAATAGACTAGATAGATTGGGAATAGACTAGATAGAGTTGGGAATAGACTAGATAGATTGGGAATAGACTAGATAGATTGAGAATAAACTAGATAGAGTTGGGAATAGACTAGATAGAGTTGGGAATAGACTAGATAGAGTTGGGAATAGACTAGATAGAGTTGGGAATAGACTAGATAGAGTTGGGAATAGACTAGATAGATTGAGAATAGACTAGATAGATTGGGAATAGACTAGATAGATTGGGAATAGACTAGATAGATTGGGAATAGACTAGATAAGATTGGGAGTAGACTAGATAGATTAGGAATAGACTAGATAGATTGGAAATAGACTAGATAGATTGGGAATAGACTAGATAGATTGGGAATAGACTAGATAAGATTGGGAGTAGACTAGATAGATTGGGAATAGACTAGATAGATTGGAAATAGACTAGATAGATTGGAAATAGACTAGATAGATTGGAAATAGACTAGATAGATTGGAAATAGACTAGATAGATTGGAAATAGACTAGATAGATTGGAAATAAACTAGATAGATTGGGAATAGACTAGATAGATTGGAAATAGACTAGATAGATTGGGAATAGACTAGATAGAGTTGGGAATAGACTAGACAGAGTTGGGAATAGACTAGATATAGAGTTGGGAATAGACTAGACAGAGTTGGGAATAGACTAGATATAGAGTTGGGAATAGACTAGATATAGAGTTGGGAATAGACTAGATAGAGTTGGGAATAGACTAGACAGAGTTGGGAATAGACTAGATAGATTGGAAATAGACTAGATAGATTGGGAATAGACTAGATAGAGTTGGGAATAGACTAGACAGAGTTGGGAATAGACTAGATATAGAGTTGGGAATAGACTAGACAGAGTTGGGAATAGACTAGATATAGAGTTGGGAATAGACTAGATATAGAGTTGGGAATAGACTAGATAGAGTTGGGAATAGACTAGACAGAGTTGGGAATAGACTAGATAGATTGGGAATAGACTAGATAGAGTTGGGAATAGACTAGATAGAGTTGGGAATAGACTAGATAGAGTTGGGAATAGACTAGATAGAGTTGGGAATAGACTAGACAGAGTTGGGAATAGACTAGATAGAGTTGGGAATAGACTAGATATAGAGTTGGGAATAGACTAGATAGAGTTGGGAATAGACTAGATATAGAGTTGGGAATAGACTAGATATAGAGTTGGGAATAGACTAGATAGAGTTGGGAATAGACTAGATATAGAGTTGGGAATAGACTAGATAGATTGGGAATAGACTAGATAGATTGGGAATAGACTAGATATAGAGTTGGGAATAGACTAGATAGATTGGGAATAGACTAGATAGAGTTGGGAATAGACTAGATATAGAGTTGGGAATAGACTAGATAGAGTTGGGAATAGACTAGATATAGAGTTGGGAATAGACTAGATATAGAGTTGGGAATAGACTAGATAGATTGGGAATAGACTAGATAGATTGGGAATAGACTAGATAGAGTTGGGAATAGACTAGATAGAGTTGGGAATAGACTAGATAAGATTGGGAGTAGACTAGATAGAGTTGGGAATAGACTATATAGATTGGGAATAGACTAGATAGATTGGGAATAGACTAGATAGAGTTGGGAATAGACTAGATAAGATTGGGAGTAGACTAGATAGATTGGGAATAGACTAGATAGATTGGGAATAGAATAGAGTTGAGATGAACTAGATAGATTGGGGATAAACTACAACCGTAAATAAGATTGGGAATAGACTAGATAGAGTTGGGAATAGACTAGATAGAGTTGGGAATAGACTAGATAGAGTTGGGAATAGACTAAATAGATTTGGTATAGACTACAGATTACAGATAGATTGAGAATAGATTAAATAGAATTAGGAATAGACTATAGATAGATAGGGATTAGATTAAATATATTGGGAATATACTGTAGAGATTTGGAACAGATTAGATATATTGGGAATGGATTAGATAGATGGGGAATAGACTAAGTGATACACAACCCCAACATACAGATCGTGCATGCAGGCCGGGCCTCCGCGGCAAGTGTCTATCTGTGATTGATCCATTACGCGCGTGTCCTGAAGCAGTGGCCCTACAAATAATGGAACATAGACGAAAGCAGACAGTCGGGCACTCAGAGCATTACAGAATTCAACAGGTGCCCTTGGATTGGTGGTTGGCGGCCACCACCCCCTGTTTTACTGTTTTTGTTGGCCTTCTATGAATCTGTAAGATATCCTGTCTGTTATGGGGTCGCCGATATCCTGTTCCCATCTTTCTTACAGGAGGGGATTTTTAACGGAATGACAGCAGGTGACGCCAGACCTGACAGGGCGGCCTTCCCCTCCCACACAATATCCCTGTTGGGGAGATATGCGGCCACGTGCAAGCCACAGTTGTCGGTGGTCTTTGTACCCATAGCTAACCAATAAAACGAGACACGACCAACTTGCAGTATTGTTAAGGCAGCCCAAGGACAAGAAGCCAGTGGGGGGGGGTGATATCCCCTGATACCACCCGCTGCGCCCATGCGGTACACAAAGACGCGGTGTAGATGTGTATATAGGCAATTTACTAAATCTGATATAGTATAACTCTGTACAAAAAAGCAATGACGATCTGGGATTGAATGAAAAGGGCGGCTGTGCATCATAACTCACTGCAGATCTGTGCAGACTGCTTTGCCCCTTGCCGACAAAAGTAGCTGGGGATACCAACAGACTGGTGGGCATGCAAAACGGGATAATTCATCTAGAAGTCTCACCCCTGAGAATCTCATCCTGAGAATCTAAGCCTTCCTAGACAAAATATCACCCCATAGATAGAATCTCGCCCAGATAATCCAGCCTTCCTGACTAAATCTCAACCTTTAGAATCTCACCGAGAATCTTTTCTCTTATATAAAATCTCACTCTGAGAATCTCTCCCCCAATAGAAAATCTCACCCTGAAAATCTCTCCTCCTATAGAAAATCTCACCCTGTGAACCTCTACTCATATAGAAAATCTCACCCTGAGAATCTCTCCTCCAATAGAAAATCTCACCCTGAAAATCTCTCCTCCAATAGAAAATCTCACCCTGAGAATCTCTCCTCCAATAGAAAATCTCACCCTGAAAATCTCTCCTCCAATAGAAAATCTCACCCTGAGAATCTCTTCTCTTATAGAAAATCTCACCCTAGAATCTCTCCTTCTAAATGAAATCTCACATTGAAAATCTCTCCTCCTATAGAAAATCTCACCCTGAGAATCTCTCCTCATATAAAAAATCTCACCCTGAAAACCTCTCCTCCTATAGAAAATCTTACCCTGGAAATCTCTCTTGATCCTGAAAGAAGATCTCACCCTGAGAGTCTCAAACGTAGAATCAAGAACACAGCCCTGTTAACAGTCAGTCAAAAGCAGCAACAGCGGCTCCGCCCACTTCCCATATTCCCGAATCTCCCGCCGCACAGTCCAGTCCCGCAGTGTCTCCAGTCGGTGTCAGACAAGAGGAAAAACAGCAAAAAAGAAGCACTAAAAACTCCGAGATCGAACCTCCGGGGGCGGGCGGGAGCCGAACCTTGGGGTAACACGAAAAATTGCGGGATGCAAAAGAAGCAGAGACCCAAGCAACCCGAGACCAGAAAAAAAGACGGGACTTAAGAGAGACGGAGCGCCAGTTGGTGTCTCCGTTGAATTGAAGGCAAAGCAGCTTATGTATGACCCCCGCCTCTGATTGCAGTGCCAGGCCTCCTTCGGTGACAGCTGCTGCTGCCCGGCCTCGCAAAACCCTTCGATGTCAGCTGTTGGGCGGGGCATCCGGGATCCTGTCCCACTGACTGTCCCACTGCTATATGGGTCCCCTGCCTGTGGCTCTACCACCAAATAATCACACTTTATTAATAATATAATAATAATAATAATATTAATAATCATAGAGCTATATAAAGTACATTTGAAATCAATGACTGGTACATAGATTCGGTTTGTAGTTTAATATTAGTTTAATTTTAAATTTAAGCAAGTTTATTTTTTAAAGGATTATCTCGAGCCAGTTCGTCTCCATAGGTTTAGGATTGTACTTGTAGGTTTAGGGCAGGCGTCGGCAAACTCGATCCGGGCCGCGGGGTTTTTTGAAACTTCACAATAGCACCCTGCCTCGCTCAAGGCCTATGACTCACGTCTCTTCTTAGCTCTCTTGCTCTTCTCTCCTGTCTCGTCTTCCCACTCTTCTCTCTCTTCCCTCCTCTCTCCCCTCTTCTCTCTCCTCTCTTCTCTCTCCCCTCTTCTCTCTCCTCTCTTCTCTCTTTTCTCTTCTCTCTCCCCTCTCTCTCTCCTCTCTTCTCTCTTCTCTTCTCTCTCCTCTCTTCTCTCTCCTCTCTTCTCTCTCCTCTCTTCTCTCTCCTCTCTTCTCTCTCCTCTCTTCTCTCTCCTCTCTTCTCTCTCCTCTCTTCTCTCTCCTCTCTTCTCTCTCCCCACTTCTCTCTTCCCTCTTCTCTCTTCCCTCTTCTCTCTCCCCTCTTCTCTCCCCCTCTTCTCTCTCCTCTCTTCTCTCTCCTCTCTTCTCTCTCCCCACTTCTCTCTTCCCTCGTCTCTCCCCTCTTCTCTCTCCTCTCTTCTCTCTCCTCTCTTCTCTCTCCTCTCTTCTCTCTCCTCTCTTCTCTCTCCTCTCTTCTCTCTCCCCTCTTCTCTCTCCTCTCTTCTCTCTCCTCTCTTCTCTCTCCTCTCTTCTCTCTCCTCTCTTCTCTCTCCTCTCTTCTCTCTCCTCTCTTCTCTCTTTTCTCTTCTCTCTCCTCTCTTCTCTCTCCTCTCTTCTCTCTCCTCTCTTCTCTCTCCTCTCTTCTCTCTCCTCTCTTCTCTCTCCTCTCTTCTCTCTCCCCTCTTCTCTCTCCTCTCTTCTCTCTTCCCTCTTCTCTCTCCTCTCTTCTCTCTCTCCTCTTCTCTTTCCCCTCTTGTCTCTCCCCACTTCTCTCTCCTCTCTTCTCTCTTCCCTCTTCTCTCTCCTCTCTTCTCTCTCTCCTCTTCTCTTTCCCCTCTTGTCTCTCCCCACTTCTCTCTCTTCTCTTCTCTCTCCCCTATCCCCTCTTCAATCTCCCCTCTCTCATCTTATCTTCTATCTTATCTTTTATCTCATCCCGTCTCTCGCCTCTCCTCTCTCATCTCTAATATTCTATTCCCTCCCATTTCTACGCATCCATTAGCTGAATGCTTTATCTGGCCCTGGGTGTAAAAAGTTTTCCGACCTCTGGTTTATGGTTTAGGAATCGGTGTAAGGTTTTTGGTTGGTGTTAGAGTTTAGGGTTTTAGGTTTTTGGTTACAGTTACGTTAAGAGTTAGAGGTTCCGCAGTCAATTTGGCGTAGACTAAATATATCGCGAGTCGCGACCGAATTCTAGTTTTGAATCTCCATGGCTACTGCCTAAAACGTCTTATACTCGTACTCGTACACAGGTCGAACCGGCTGTTCACAGGGAACAAACACCGGTGAAGGAGA
Organism: Macrostomum lignano; assembly: GCA_002269645.1. Classification (NCBI taxonomy): domain Eukaryota; kingdom Metazoa; phylum Platyhelminthes; family Macrostomidae; genus Macrostomum; species Macrostomum lignano. The sequence goes on along the minus strand of NIVC01003372.1, from coordinate 47,682 downwards.
GAGAAAAGAAGCAATGCAAAACTTTTTTTCGCGCCATTGCAGCAAATGAAGCTAGAGGAGGGGTGTGTGAAGCAGATTCAAGCAAGCTTCCCAAGAACTACCACCTCTAACTCCGAAATTCTAACGCAGTGTTTTTTCCCGAAATTCCAATGTCGAACTTTCTGTTGCTTGCAAAAAACTTTTAAACACATTTCTCACCTCTATCAGACTTCAGTAAACAACGTAGCCTAGGTTTGTCCAAGGGCAACTCTACCTGACACTAATTTAAGTTCTACCTGACACTAATTTAAGTTCTACCTGACACTAATTTAAGTTCTATTCTACCTGACACTTAATTAGTTTTACGTGACACTAGTTTATGTTCCACCTGACACTAATTTATGTTTTACCTGACACTAATTTATGTTCTACCTGACACTAATTTATGTTCCACCTGACACTAATTTAAGTTCTACCTGACACTAATTTATGTTCTACCTGACACTAATTTATGTTCTACCTGACACTAATTTATGTTCTACCTGACACTAATTTATGTTCTACCTGACACTAATTTAAGTTCTACCCGACGCAATTTTGGGGCAAAATTTTCACGAAGTAATTTTTCAGCTCTATAGGGACGATAGGGAGGCTTGGTCCTCCCTCCAATCTCGGTAGTGATTTCCCGCGGACGTCACTCATCCCGCGTCACCCATTCCTGACTGCACCCCCTCTACCCGGATACTCCCACGAAGGTATTCGACGCCGCATTCTTGAGGCGCACGCTGGGATTTTCGAAACCCCGGCCGGACAGGGCCGGACATTCCAGAGCGGAGTGCCCCATCCCCCCCCGGCCAACGGAAACTCGGACAGCGAGGGCAGGTGCCCCGAGCCGCCGGGGGTAGCCTTCCGAAAATTATCGAAAAATTTCATTCGCAAGCAAACCAACGTAACGAGAAATTCTCATTTTCGTTGTTGAAAATTTCCAATTTCAGGGAAACCCATTAAAATTTCCTGTCAGTCGTTGGTTGGTTTCTGGCCGCAGAAACTGCATGTCTTTTCAGATAGTTTATAGGATGGGCCGAAAGCATTCCTAAGAGTCCAGAGACAACTGCGGAACTTCAATCTGTTAATGCCTTTTGTTTGTGAATCTTAGAGAGATTACTCGGGGGGGGGTTGTAGACTGAGGGATAATTGCCGGGGAGGGGGGTGGAGGTTCTACCTCTGCCTCTACAAGTCGCTCAAATCATGTACCAAATCCTAAGTTTCAAAATGGGTCTATAATCCTTGATTTATAAATGGGTCCTGAATCCCACATTTAAAAATGGGTTTAAAATCCCAAATTTTGAAATGGGCCAAGAATCCCAATAATTAGAAATGGGTCAAGAATCCCAATAATTAGAAATGGGTCAAGAATCCCAATAATTAGAAATGGGCCAAGAATCCCAATAATTAGAAATGGGTCAAGAATCCCAAATTTAGAAATGGTTCAAGAATCCAAAATTTTGAAATGGGTCAAGAACCCTAAATTAAGAAATGGGTCAAGAATCCCAAGAAATAGACATAGGTCAAGAATACCTAGAAGTAGAAATAGGTTCAGAATCCCAAGTTTAGAAATGGGTCAGGAATTCCAAGAATTATAAATGGGCCAAGAATCCCAAATTTAAAAATGGGTCAAGAATCCGATTTTTAGAAATGGGTCAAGAAGCCCAATAATTAGAAATAGGTCAAGAATCCCAAATTTTAAAATGGGTCAAGAATCCCAAATTTAGAAATGGGTCAAGAATCCCAATAATTAGAAATGGGTCAAGAAGCCCAATAATTAGAAATAGGTCAAGAATCCCAAATTTTAAAATGGGTCAAGAATCCCAAATTTTAAAATGGGTCAAGAATCCCAAATTTTAAAATGGTTCAAGAATCCCAAATTTTGAAATGGGTCAAGAACCCTAAATTAAGAAATGGGTCAAGAATCCCAAGAAATAGACATAGGTCAAGAATACCTAGAAGTAGAAATAGGTTCAGAATCCCAAGTTTAGAAATGGGTCAGGAATTCCAAGAATTATAAATGGGCCAAGAATCCCAAATTTAAAAATGGGTCAAGAATCCGATTTTTAGAAATGGGTCAAGAAGCCCAATTATTAGAAATAGGTCAAGAATCCCAAATTTTAAAATGGGTCAAGAATCCCAAATTTTAAAATGGGTCAAGAATCCCAAATTTTAAAATGGTTCAAGAATCCCAAATTTTGAAATGGGTCAAGAACCCTAAATTAAGAAATGGGTCAAGAATCCCAAGAAATAGACATAGGTCAAGAATACCTAGAAGTAGAAATAGGTTCAGAATCCCAAGTTTAGAAATGGGTCAGGAATTCCAAGAATTATAAATGGGCCAAGAATCCCAAATTTAAAAATGGGTCAAGAATCCGATTTTTAGAAATGGGTCAAGAAGCCCAATAATTAGAAATAGGTCAAGAATCCCAAATTTTAAAATGGGTCAAGAATCCCAAATTTAGAAATGGGTCAAGAATCCCAATAATTAGAAATGGGTCAAGAAGCCCAATAATTAGAAATAGGTCAAGAATCCCAAATTTTAAAATGGGTCAAGAATCCCAAATTTTAAAATGGGTCAAGAATCCCAAATTTTAAAATGGGTCAAGAATCCCAAATTTTAAAATGGGTCAAGAATCCCAAATTTTAAAATGGGTCAAGAATCCCAAATTTTAAAATGGGTCAAGAATCCCAAATTTAGAAATGGGTCAAGAATCCCAATAATTAGAAATGGGTCAAGAAGCCCAATAATTAGAAATAGGTCAAGAATCCCAAATTTTGAAATGGGTCAAGAATCCCAAATTTAAAGGGTCAAAAATCCAAAATTCAGAAATGGGTCAGGAAATCAGGAATCCTAAGTTTAGAAATAGGTCAAGAATCCCAAATTTAGAAATGGGTCAAGAATCCCAAGAATTAGACATGGGTCAAAAATACTTAGAAGTAGAAATAGGTCCAGAACCCCAAATTTAAAATTGGCCAAGAATCCCAAATTTAAAAATAGGTCAAGAATCCGAAATTTTGAAATGGGTCAAGAATCCCAAATTTAGAAAGGGGTCAAGAATCCGAAATTTTGAAATGGGTCAAAAATCCCAAATTTAGAAATGGGTCAGGAATCTCAGTTCTAAAAATGGGTCAGGAATCACAGCTTTTATCGAGAATCACAACTTAAAAAGTGGGTCGAGGACGCTCGAAACGCGTGCGCACATTACTCTAATGTTCCCCAGAACCAATATCAATATTTCAGGCAGATCCCATAGCAGGATAATCAACATTATGGGGCGCAGCACTCGCAAACCACATAGACTGTTTACATCTGGTGTCACCTTCAATTAACATTGTATTGCTTTAGAGCTACGCTCTTTCCTAACTAACTTTAAAAATTCTTCAAAAGAAAGCTATATAACTAAATTACTATGCTAAGTGGGTCGCATGGCTGTTGACCAAGGACCTTTACATACCTTGGACTGGAGGCTGGAAATCCAAGATAATGAAAATGAACTTTTCGATTAATTTTAGACCTTTAGATCAGACGTTTCGATTCTAAGAAACAACTCTTTTCAAGGCTTGGTGGACATAGTAGATGAGGTGGACATTGTAGATGAGGTGGACATTGTAGATGAGGTGGACATTGTAGATGAGGTGGATGCAGTGGACACTGCAGATGAGGTGGACATTGTAGATGAGGTGGATGCAGTGGACACTGCAGATGAGGTGGACATTTTAGATTTTGTGGACATAGATGTGGTGGACATTGCAGATGAGGTGGATATAGCAGATGAGGTGGACATTGCAGATGAGGTGGACATTGCAGATGAGGTGGACATTGCAGATGAGGTGGACATTGCAGATGAGGTGGACATTGCAGATGAGGTGGATACAGCAGATGAGGGACGAGAATTCTCGAGAATCCAGGCCACATTAGTTCCGTAATGTTTGGTTCCAGTCCAAGTCTTCATGGAGGTCCCTGGGCCACTATATAGAGCGGTGGCAGCATATTAAGCGCAGTTCCAAACTTACACTGCTCACGTAATAAGTTCCCCCGCGTGCTTCCCGCTTGATCCCACATGCTGCATCCTAGCTGGACTGCAACTGGCACGTGGAAACGCTGGATGAAGCATTCCAGCTTGCAGGCAGCCTGAAGCATGCGGCTAATTAGCAGACCGGGACCTCCTGCTCAGCATGGGGTCACTGCCCACCGGCGCTGCAGCCAGTGGTTGCATAAGAAGCATTGCCAAGCTATAGCATGCTTGCCAGATTGGCCCCGCAGTTGTTAGGGCAACGCGAGGGCCGCCATCATTGGTTTTAGAGGCCAATTAAACTCGGCTGTGGAATTGACAAGTGCGCGCTCTGTCCTGCAGTCGAACGGGATTTAAACTGTGAGCGTAATTCCTCCCTCCCACGCGGATTAAGGGATCTGCGAAAACCATTCATGCGTCTGGGATATCAATGCTGCTTTGCTTATTTTGGCTTCTTTCTGTCTTTTTCCACCATAATTGTCCTATCTTACCTGTCCAATCTTACCTGTCCTATCTTACCTGTCCAATCTTACCTGTCCTATCTTACCTGTCCAATCTTACCTGTCCTATCTTACCTGTCCTATTTTACCTGTCCTATCTTCCCTGTCCAATCTTACCTGTCCTATTTTACCTGTCCTATCTTCCCTGTCAAATCTTACCTGTCTTATCTTACCTGTCCTATCTTACCTGTCCTATTTTACCTGTCCTATTTTACCTGTCCTATTTTACCTGTCCTATTTTACCTGTCCTATCTTCCCTGTCCAATCTTACCTGTCCTATTTTACCTGTCCTATTTTACCTGTCCTATCTTCCCTGTCCAATCTTACCTGTCCTATTTTACCTGTCCTATTTTACCTGTCCTATTTTACCTGTCCTATTTTACCTGTCCTATTTTACCTGTCCTATTTTACCTGTCCTATTTTACCTGTCCTATCTTACCTGTCCAATCTTACCTGTCTTATCTTACCTGTCCTATTTTACCCGTCCTATCTACTCTCCTATGTACTCTCCTGTCTACTTCCCTATCTACTTCGCTATCTACCCTCTTATCTACTTTCCTATCTACCCTCTTATCTACTCTCCTATCTACCCTCCTATCTACTCTCTTATCTACCCTCCTATCTACCCTCCTATCTACCATCCTATCAACTCTCCTCTCACTCTTCTATCTACCCACCTATTTTATAACTAGCAGGAGAACCCATGCTGAGCGATCCCGTCCGAAAACCCTAGGAAGCAATGTAAACAGCACGTCATGCCCTCAGCAGGGTTCGAAACGAACGCAAAAAAACTGCAATTTGACAGACAGACAAAGATTGTTAGAATCTTGTCGCTATGATTTAGGAAGCCAGAGACCGGCCTTGACAACAAGGAAATCCACACAGCTCCTGCACTCCGCACCTGCAGCAGCGGGGAGTCTCAGTCCGGAATTGAAGAAAGGATTAAATAAAATATATTGACAGTAGATTGAAATTGAAAAGTGTGAAAAACTTTATCAAATCAAGCAGTTGGACCTCAGTTAGCATTACTTTTTTCTTTCTGATGGAGGCGCAATTTCATCTGTGGAGGCGCCATTTCATCTGTGGAGGCGCCATTTCATCTGTGGAGGCGCCATTTCATCTGTGGAGGCGCCATTTCATCTGTGGAGGCGCCATTTCATCTGAGGAGGCGCCATTTACATCTGAGGAGGCGCCATTTACATCTGAGGAGGCGCCATTTACATCTGAGGAGGCGCCATTTGTGTCTGAGGGGGCGCCATTACTTCTGAGGAGGCGACAGATTTCATGAAGGGAGCAGGTGAGACTTTCAAAGTCCTAAAAAATAAAGGTAGCATCAGCTTCCTAATCTCAACAGACAAACATGCCTGCCAAGAAAGCCGCCGCCGACAAGAAGGCCGCCGATGCCAACAAGGACGCCGCCAAGCAGCAGCCGGAAAAAGCAAGTAGAAAATACACAGAGCAGCAGTTCGTGCTCCATGTGCCATCGTTCGCGCATGGACTACTAAAAAAATCGCCAGTAGAAACCCTGGACAAGCGTCACCAGCTGCTAGTCATCAATTTATTCCGATTCACAGATAGCTGCAGAGCCGATCTTAGAAATTTTGTTGCTGTCATGTAGGAGGGCTTGGGGGGTTGCTTTTTGATTGAGCTGCAGGCTGGGTAAATGTGCAGTGTACTGGGGCGCTTATTGCAGTATATGGAGTCAAAATGTTGTTTTGACTGCAGGGGTTATTAGGAAAGGTTTATAAAATTGCATGGTAACAGGCAACAGCATTAATTTTGTGTCTATTTTTATATGGCTCTGTTTCATTCAAGAGGAACATTTCCACTTTTGAGGGGCGCCAGCACCAAGGGGCGCCAGCACCAAGGGGCGCCAGCACCAAGGGGCGCCAGCACCAAGGGGCGCCAGCACCAAGGGGCGCCAGCACCAAGGGGCGCCAGCACCAAGGGGCGCCAGCACCAAGGGGCGCCAGCACCAAGGGGCGCCAGCACCAAGGGGCGCCAGCACCAAATGGCCCCAACTTCGCCAAGCACCAAGGGGCGCCAAGTACCAAGGGGCGCCAAGCACCAAGGGGCGCCAGCACCAAGGGGCGCCAGCACCAAATGGCCCCAACTTCGCCAAGCACCAAGGGGCGCCAAGTACCAAGGGGCGCCAAGCACCAAGGGGCGCCAGCACCAAGGGACGCCAGCACCAAGGGGCGCCAGCACCAAGGGACGCCTCTGCAATGATATTTTATCTATTCAAACTCCATAATTACCACCGAAGTAAACTAAGATGATGCGGCACAAAATGCAACATGAAAAACTTCTTATCTTAAGTTTCAGCTACTTATTAACCTTGTTAAAAGTTCCGAGGTGCTGCATGACCGACTGCCAGGGCCGGGTTGGCCTTGAAGAATAGGGAGATAAGCCCCGACACAGACACTCAGCGGGATGCCTAAACACACTTCCCAGTCAGTTAAACAGATCCCACTATGCATATATAACTGTCTATAGTTACAATTTCGTTTTCCAAGTTTGTTTGGCACCAAAAAGAATTCTTCCCTTACATTATCAGCGATTAACCTGATGATTGACAATACAATACGGAAGCGAGCGGGGAAACTCGAAGTGTCTCGGATAAGTTCGACCTTCAGCTGCTCAGCGGGTGGGAAGTGGGGAAGGCTACAGTGATGGAAGCGGTTATCAGCCTCGGCACACACATCTGTAGACCCGAGAATTCCAGAATTTTTATCGCAATTCCCAATCCCCGCAACTTCTTGCTCCCATCTCTCGTGAGACTGCGCCTGTTGCGAAAGTTGCTTTTCATTTTGGCTTTGTTTGCGGACACGAGAAATCTTCTCTGGGTAACTCTTTGTTTTCACTGCTTGGTGGGTGGCGCTTAATGGTGAAAGAGCAGCCGAAATAAATGTCTTTGTCAACCACTTTTTCAGCGATTTGCGTCATTGTGCTAACAGGGACACTTAGGCTTAATTGTGTCTAACAGGTACATGCAGAACCCATTTAGTGTCTAACAGGTAGATCTTATTTAGTGTCTAACAGGCACAGGTAGATACCTTTCAGTGTCTAACAGGCACAGGTAGATCTTATTTTCAGTGTCTAACAGGCACAGGTAGATCCCTTTCAGTGTCTAACAGGCACAGGTAGATCCCTTTCAGTGTCTAACAGGCACAGGTAGATCTTATTTACAGTGTCTAACAGGCACAGGTAGATCTAATTACAGTGTCTAACAGGCATAGGTAGATCTAATCTACAGTGTCTAACAGGCACAGGTAGATCCCTTTCAGTGTCTAACAGGCACAGGTAGATCCCTTTCAGTGTCTAACAGGCACAGGTAGATCTTATTTACAGTGTCTAACAGGCACAGGTAGATCCCTTTCAGTGTCTAACAGGCATAGGTAGATCTAATCTACAGTGTCTAACAGGCACAGGTAGATCCCTTTCAGTGTCTAACAGGCACAGGTAGATCCTTTTCAGTGTCTAACAGGCACAGGTAGATCCTTTTCAGTGTCTAACAGGCACAGGTAGATCCCTTTCAGTGTCTAACAGGTACAGGTAGATCCCTTTCAATGTCTAACAGGTACAGGTAGATCCCATTGACAGTGTCTAACAGGCACAGGTAGATCCCATTGACAGTGTCTAACAGGCACAGGTAGATCCCTTTCAGTGTCTAACAGTGTACACTGCTATACATGCCCTTAGAACCCATTCAGAGTCCTACAGGCAGGAACTATGAATATATTTATTCACGAATTTCAACTGTCTCTAGACTTCACACGTCTAACAGGCAACCCGATTCAATCCATCCCAGTCAATCTCAGCCATTAATCTCAACAGCCCGCCTGCGACATTCTCTTGCACACTGATTTCCCAAATTCCTTCTCAAACCCCAGCGGAGCCCTCAGGCATCGCCAATTCCCGGATTACTTTGAAGGAGTTAATAAACAGTAAAATGAAATAATTGAAGAGGAGCCCTCTTAACAGTCCGGGGCCGTGTTTACACAGAGCCCTGACCAACCCCCGGAAGCCTTCCATTCTGACTGTTGATTCAGCCCTGATTGCGCAATCCTGCTCATCTCAGCCCTTCATCTCTTGGTCAACAACAGTCCAGACTCCCAAAACATCGATTGAGTAATTTTTCCGACTGTTACTTTGAGCTTGTGCAAGTGGGCGAATCAGATTCTCTGAAACTTCATCATTGAACCTAAATCGAAATAAAATAACAAAGATTCGATAAAGTCAAAGATTTAATTAACACACACACACATGATGGCACACACCACTGGTCTGTGCATTCCATATTGAATTTCATATATTTTACAGACAACAGATAAGAAATAGAATTGCTTACAAATTAATATAGAATAAAGCATTAGTTTTTGAACACATGCGGAATAAATGAAAAAAATTATAGCAAAAAATGCACTCATATTTACTACTGCTACTACTTTTCATTCAAGTAGTGTTTATAAGTCATATAATACATATTTTTGTTTGCATTTTAATTATCGTCATCTGACGACGAAGCTATTGGCTCTTCTTCGTCTGTGGTTGATTCAGCTTCGACTTCAGGTTGACCTTCAGGTTGACCTCCAGGATGGCCTCCAGGATGAGCTTCAGGTTGCCCTTTAGGATGACCTTCAGGATGACCTTCAGGATGACCTTCAGGTTGCCCTTTAGGATGACCTTCAGGATGACCTTCAGGTTGCCCTTTAGGATGACCTTCAGGATGACCTTCAGGTTGCCCTTTAGGATGACCTTCAGGCTGACCTCCAGGATGACCTTCAGGCTGACCTTCAAGCGGCCTCTCAGTAGTCGGGAGGCCAATCTGTCGACAATCTTCGCCAAGAATCTGCCGCTCCCAGATGGCCCGTCGCCTGGCAGCCTGCTCCTCCGTCTCCTCCACGTGGTACTTGGTCCGGCCGTCCCAGATGGCGGCTTTGAGCACCCGGCCGGCGCGGAACATCCGACCATCGAGCTGGCTGAGAGCCAGGCTGCACTGGCCGGACTCGGCGAAGGTGACCAGCACGACGCCGTCGGGGTTGCGATCGTGCACCACGGCCTTGCGCACCGGGCCGTACTGGGCGCAGCGGGTCACAACATCGTCGCGGATTTTCTCCAACAGCAGCGGATCCGAGTCGAATTCGGACGGGTCAAACACGTTGGAAATCACCAAAACCCGGTCGGAGCGTCGGGCGGCGTTCGCGCCGGCGCTGACGCCAAGGCCGCCGTCTGCTGAGGCGGCGGAATCGGCGGGCGCCCAGGCCAACAGGCGGGTTTGCTGCTCTTTCACCTGCGGGTTTGGTAGCGGGCCGGTAATGCGACCTGTTGGAGCGAGTCTGGATTTTCCTAATCTGAATTCTCCCTAATCCCTAATCTAGTCGAAATTCTCTTCCATAAGTCCCCAATCTAGATTCTTCCCCATTATTCCCCAATCTTAATTCTCCTCATGATTCCCCAATCTGAATTCTTTTCCATAATTTCCGAAACTGGATTCTCTCTCATAATTCCCCAATCTGAATTCTCCTCATGATTCCCCAATCTGAATTCTCCTCATGATTCCCCAATCTGAATTCTCCTCATGATTCCCCAATCTGAATTCTTTTCCATAATTTCCGAAACTGGATTCTCTCTCATAATTTCTCTCTCATAATTCCCCAATCTGAATTCTCCTCATGATTCCCCAATCTGAATTCTCCTCATGATTCCCCAATCTGAATTCTCCTCATGATTCCCCAATCTGAATTCTTTTCCATAATTTCCGAAACTGGATTCTCTCTCATAATTTCTCTCTCATAATTCCCCAATCTGAATTCTCCTCATGATTCCCCAATCTGAATTCTCATGATTCCCCAATCTGAATTCTCCCCATGATTCCCCAATCTGAATTCTTCCCATGATTCCCAAATCTGAATTCTCTTCCATAATTTCTCAATCTGAATTATTTTTATGATTCCCCAATCTGAATTCTCCTCATGATTCCCCAATCTGAATTCTCCCCATGATTCCCAAATCTGAATTCTCTTCCATAATTTCTCAATCTGAATTCTTCTCATGATTTCCCAATCTGAATTCTCCCCATGATTTCACAATATGAATTCTTCCCATAATTCCCCAATATGAACTCTCCCCATATTTTTATAATCTGAATTCTTTCCATACAATTTCCTAATCTGAATTCTCCCCTAAATTCCCCAATCTAAATTCTCCCTAAAATTCCCCATTTGAATTCACCCCGTAATTCCCTAATCTGCATTCTCCCCATCCTTCCCAATTCCCCTTCCCAGTGAACAAAGCTCCCTATTCCTTTTAACCCGACACCCGACTCCCTCACCTTCTTCTTCTCCTTATTAGTGAGCTTCCTCCGCTTGCTGGGGTCGAACCCCTCCTTGGGCTGGAACTTGGCCGGCTCCACGCTGATCTCGCAGTCTCGCAGCCGGTAGCCGTCCAGAATCTGCAGGGCCAGCGCCACCGACTCCTTCTTGATGTAGCCGCACCTGGCGCTGCCGTTAAAATTGCCATCTTCGTCCGTGTACAGCTTGACCTTCGGCCGGCGCGTCAGCGGGTCGTGCAGCACCATGCCGCACTTGGACATGAACTCGATGAACTCCGGCTCGGTCAGGTCTAGCGGCAGGTTCTGCACGAAAACGTGCGTGTTCTGGTCTGGCGGCACCTCGAACCATTGCTGCTGCTGCTGGTCTGGCTTCTTCTTTTTCAATTCGCGTTTCCTGCTCTGCTGCTGCTGCTGCTGGCTTGCCGTTGAAGACTCACCGTCTGCAGGGGTTTTAATAAGGGTTTAAGGGGGAAATTATTTGTTTGGAATTGGAACTCAGGCACTAAAGGGATCCCGATGTAGTATAGATCCCAAACTGGGATCAAAAGTGTTATAAATCACATACTAGGATAAAAAGTGCTGTAGATCTTACACTGGGATCAAAAGTGTGATGGATCTCAAACTGGGATATTAGAATGTGTTATAGATCCCAAACTGGGATCAAAATGTTTTATAGATCCCAAACTGGGATCAAAATGTGTTATAGATCCCAAACTGGGATCAAAATGTTTTATAGATCCCAAACTGGGATCACAATGTGTTTTTGATCCCAAACTAGGATTAGAATGTGTTTTAGATCCCAAACTAGGATTAGAATGTGTTATAGATCCAAAACTGGGATTAGAATATGTTATAGATCCCAAACTAGGATTAGAATGTGTTTTAGATCCCAAACTAGGATTAGAATGTGTTATAGATCCAAAACTGGGATTAGAATATGTTATAGATCCAAAACTGGGATTAGAATGTGTTATAGATCCCAAACTGGGATCAAACTGTGTTATAGATCCCGAACTGGGATGAAAATGTGTTATAGATCCCAAACTGGGATCACAATGTACTACACACTCTAACAAACAATTGGGGATAAAAATAGCTCAAATAAAATCCCATACCTTGCCCAGCAGTTGCGGCAGTAGTCGCTGAATCACTGTACCGAGCGTACCAGTCCCTGTACTCCTGGGAATTATAATACTGCTCCCAATATTCCCTAGCCTTCTCTTGCTCCTCCGGCGGCAGGGAGTCGAACTCCGGACCTCCAATCGGCTGCTGTTGCTGCTGCTCAGAGGTGCCGTAGCCAAGCTGATAGCGAATGAGCATTTCCGAGTCGATTCTAGGAAACCAAGCCTGTTTGTCCTCGTCCCAATCGAACACGGTGCCGTCCTCGTCAGTTCGGGTTTTTTTATTGGCCTCATTATCATTCGTCCGTTGGTTCGAGACGCCATTGGCAGCATCTTTTGCGGCGGCTTCCTCGCGTTCCAGGCGAAGTTGGGTGTCGAAATCGACGTTGTTATCGTCTGCTTCGGACATTGCCTTGGGGGCGAGCATGCATTTTTACGTGTTCAATTTTACAAAACAGAAACTTGACTGAGGAGTGACCTACTTTAATTAGGAGTGACCCACTACAGTTATGAGTGACCGAGGTCTACTTTTTGAGTGACATGCTTAGATTAGAAGTGACATAGTGTAATTAGGAGTGACATACTGTAAATAGGAGTGATCTACTATAACTAGGAGTGACATACTGTAATTAGGAGTGACCTACAGTAGTTAGAAGTGACCTACTGCAAATAAGAGTGACTTAGTGTAACTAGGAGTGACCTACTGTAATTAGGAGTGACCTACTGTAATTAGGAGGGACCTACTGTAATTAGGAGTGACCTACTGTAATAAGGAGTAACATACTAATTAGGAGTGACCTACTGTAATTAGGAGTGACCTATACTAATTAGGAGTGACCTACTGTAATTAGGAGTGACCTACTGTAATTAGGAGTGACCTATACTAATTAGGAGTGACCTACTGTAATTAGGAGTGACCTATACTAATTAGGAGTGACCTACTGTAATTAGGAGTGACCTATACTAATTAGGAGTGACCTACTGTAATTAGGAGTGACCTACTGTAATTAGGAGTGACCTATACTAATTAGGAGTGACCTACTGTAATTAGGAGTGACCTACTGTAATTAGGAGTGACCTACTGTAATTAGGAGTGACCTACTGTAATTAGGAGTGACCTACTGTAATTAGGAGTGACCTACTGTGATTAGGAGTGACCTACTGTAATTAGGAGTGACCTACTGTAATTAGGAGTGACCTACTATAATCAGTGTGAAGCAATTATAACAATTTAAACAAAGCAAGCCAACATGCATTTAAGCGGGTGCAAATAAAACATCTTATACAGTAATAACAGTAGTAAACAAGTGTATTTTAAGTTCTGTGCAATTCGAAGGAAAAACAGGAAACAATAAAATAATAGAAAAATACAACGACAATAATAACCAAAACGTAAAGTAAAAAATCTGCGAAATCTTTATTTAAAAAGGTGATCTGCTATTAAAAGCTGACAGTAATATCGCAGGCTAATACAGACACAGCTGTCATGGCTGTTTATAAGGTGATTTGACTCGAAAAATAAACGATGCCTTTATCATACTGTTTGCCGGTATTAGAAATAAATTTTGATTGAACCATTTCTAAATAAAAAATACGCGTGATACGCTACTTAAAAATTCAGCAGTAGAGTATGACGCGCATGAACATTATTAATTAACAATACCAGATCGGAAAACAAGCGTGAACTGAACTTATAATTAGCAAAATAAAAATGCAAAAAGCTTTGAAAATAAAATCGCAAAATTTTGATCATTGAAATGGCGCGAGTTTAAAATATCACATAGTTTAAGCTGAAGAAAACAAAGTTTTTGGTCGATATCACAGGGAGAGCCAGCTCGTTAAGGAACAGGGTGCGGTTCGGATATTTCCCAATGTCGATAATTGTACACAATGTACTTTTACCTTTCAAAATTAAAGCGCATTTTTACAGCACGTACAATATTACTCGTCTTTCAAAACATATCGGCTAAAAATTGCTAATTTTTCTAAAAAATAAAACAATGCTGGAGTGAACGGGAATTCGCATAGAATCAACATCGAAAATGCTTTTAATTTTATTAATAAGCGCGTATTCTACTACTCATTACTAAACATTAGTAGTTGAGTTAGTTGAAGCATGAAAAAACTGCAAGGAAAATCAATGATCAAAATGAAGCTGATAGCCAAAATTAATTAATTAAACATACAACCAATTAGCAAAAGCAGCCAGTTTGCTGAGCTGAACGTGAGGAATCACAAATTATGAGTAAGCAATATCAAGTCGGGGAAATTATGGAAGCTATTGATATCAGGTCTCACACATCATATTATTATTAGTGTCCGTGCAGTGCCCGTCCTTTCCCAGCCAAGCAAAATAAATCAAATTGTAAACATTATTCTGTGGCTACTGTAGAAAATCATGTAAGGAAGGGGAATAGTTGAAAGCTAGCAAAGCGCGATTTGGGGGTCGATCGGGGATAGCTTTCACATAGATGGGCCTTCAAAACCAATGGGTCAATAAGACTGTCAGGCCTTCAAAACCAATGGGTCAATAAGACTGTCAGGCCTTCAAAACCAATGGGTCAATAAGACTGTCAGGCCTTCAAAACCAATGGGTCAATAAGACTGTCAGGCCTTCAAAACCAAGGGGTCAATAAGACTGTCAGGTCTTCAAAAACAAGGGGTCAATAAGACTGTCAGGCCTTCAAAACCAATCGGTCAATAAGACTGTCAGGCCTTCAAAACCAATGGGTCAATAAGACTGTCAGGCCTTCTGCCTTCAAAACTAATAGGTCAATAAGACTGTCAGGCCTTCAAAACCAATGGGTCAATAAGACTGTCAGGCCTTCAAAACCAATGGGTCAATAAGACTGTCAGGCCTTCAAAACCAATGGGTCAATAAGACTGTCAGGCCTTCAAAACCAATGGGTCAATAAGACTGTCAGGCCTTCAAAACCAATCGGTCAATAAGACTGTCAGGCCTTCAAAACCAATGGGTCAATAAGACTGTCAGGCCTTCAAAACCAATCGGTCAATAAGACTGTCAGGCCTTCAAAACCAATGGGTCAATAAGACTGTCAGGCCTTCTGCCTTCAAAACTAATAGGTCAATAAGACTGTCAGGCCTTCAAAACCAATGGGTCAATAAGACTGTTAGGCCTTCAAAACCAATGGGTCAATAAGACTGTCAGGCCTTCAAAACCAATGGGTCAATAAGACTGTCAGGCCTTCAAAACCAATCGGTCAATAAGACTGTCAGGCCTTCAAAACCAATGGGTCAATAAGACTGTCAGGCCTTCTGCCTTCAAAACTAATAGGTCAATAAGACTGTCAGGCCTTCAAAACCAATGGGTCAATAAGTCTGTCAGGCCTTCAAAACCAATGGGTCAATAAGACTGTCAGGCCTTCAAAACCAATGGGTCAATAAGACTGTCAGGCCTTCAAAACCAATGGGTCAATAAGACTGTCAGGCCTTCAAAACTAATGGGTCAATAAGACTGTCAGGCCTTCAAAACCAATGGGTCGATAGGCAGGCTCTCAAAAAATCACAGGAAAACAAAAAACACAAAAACACAGACAGTAAAATCAATCAAAGTGAGCAAGAGTGAACAAACCGTGCTAATAATAATCGTAATATACATTAAGCAGCGACTCCAGTAGTCGCAGCCGACCGCCTCTTGTGCCTGAGATACTGAGCGGACAGTGACCTGGATAGAGCGCACTGCATCGAATGAAACCAGTTGGCGTCGTCCTGAAGCTGCTGATGCTGCTGAGGATTCTGTTCCTTGGAAGCTGCTCGAGTGTAACGATAGTCGATGGTTGCGGCGCCTGTTGTCGCACCTGTGGAACATCGATCTGGCGGCTCGGGTTCAACTGGTTGAATTCGTCTGACCCGTAGGGTGCCGCCAGATTGCAGTTCAAGTTGCAGTTCGCGCGGCGCGTCGTGATTCGCCCGACGTCTGGGCTTCACCGCCTTCAGGCTGAGGCTCTTGGTGACGCGGGGCGTCACCACCTGCGGGGATGCGGCGGGCCAACTCTCATATGAGATTGAGTTGGGGCGATTCTCATATGAGATTGCATTGGGGCGACTCTCATATGAGATTGATGGGTTATTCTCGCATGAGATTGAGTTGGGGCGATTCTCATATGAGATTGAGTTAAGGCGATTCTCATGAGATTGAGTTGGGGCGATTCTCATATGAGATTAAGAAGGCGCAATTTTCATAAGAGATTGAGAAGGCGCGATTCTAACATGAGATAGAAATGGGGCGATTCTCATATGAGATTGAGATGGGCCGATTTTCATATGAGATTGATAGGCGATTCTCATATGAGATTGATGAGCGATTCTCATATGAGATTGATGGGTTTTTCTCGCATGAGATTGAGATGGGGCGATTCTCATATGAGATTGAGTTGGGGGGATTCTCACATGAGATTGATATGGGGCGATTCTCATATGAGACTGAGTTGGGGCGATTCTCATATAAGATTATTTTGGGGCGATTCTAACATGAGATTGAGTTGGGGCGATTCTCACATGAGATTGAGATGGGGCGATTCTCAGAGCGACTCCCTTAGAGAAAATTGAGAGTACCGTACTCACAGAAAGAAAATTTATTCATGTTACTAAGAATATTTGAGGGAATTTTATGCACTTGGAAGCTCATTGCCAACATAAACTGGCAGGCTGCCTTTCAGACCGAGGCTTAACCTCAGACCCCCCCCCCCCCCTATAAAACTTGCCCGCTAAGCTCCATCATCATTATTCGTGAATTTGAAATGAACGTCGAAAAACGAAAAAAAACACTTGACAGACAGAGAAGTCAGCCAGGCCGAATAGCCAACCTCCCAGCCAGCCATAATTTACGGTTTGGGAGATCATTACTTATACACTGAGATCATTATTAGAAATGCACCCGCTAGAGTTGCAGGGGGGCTTTACGACACCCGCGACTCGCACTGACTTGACGCGCCGAAGTCCCCGCGAGGCATTCAAATTGGGAGGGGGGAGGGCGAGAAAAAGAGGGGACAGAGGGGAGAGAGAGCGGAGAATATCGACTAAAAGAACCAGAGATTAACGAGACTGCCTGGGCAGATTGAAACAGAAGTGCAGTCCCAGGGCCCAGCCCTCCCCACCGTCAGCGGCCTGACACGTAGAGGGAGAATATATCATCAAGATGTACTTTTGCGCTGAAGTCGCAAGCTAAAGACGGAATCCAATCTGTTAAAAATAAAACTGCCAATATCTCCACTCGCATCGGTCAGTCATGCGTGAAGGCCGAGCTTATGGGAGCTCATTAGGAGAGGGGGGTAGAAGCTGAACTGATCCCATTCAGTGGAATTCGAGCGTTTGAAGTTACCCCATTCAAGGGAAATTTCTAGGAGCCAGATTATATTATAGGAGCGTATTGTTGGGATATTTTAGTAACAAAAAATACACAGATCCCAATTAGGGAATTTTTAGTAACTAAAACAACATAGATCATATTTAAGGGAAATTTTAGCAAATTAAACTACACAAATCCCAATTAGGGGATATTTTAGCAAATTAAACTACACAGATCCCAATTAGGGGATATTTTAGCAAATTAAACTACACAAATCCCAATTAGGGGATATTTTAGCAAATTAAACTACACAGATCCCAATTAGGGGATATTTTAGCAAATTAAACTACACAGATCCCAATTAGGGGATATTTTAGCAAATTAAACTACACAGATCCCAATTAGGGGATATTTTAGCAAATTAAACTACACAGATCCCAATTAGGTGGGATATTTTAGCAAATTAAACTACACAGATCCCAATTAGGTGGGATATTTTAGCAAATTAAACTACACAGATCCCAATTAGGTGGGATATTTTAGCAAATTAAACTACACAGATCCCAATCAGGGGATATTTTAGCAAATTAAACTACACAGATCCCAATCAGGGGATATTTTAGCAAATTAAACTACACAGATCCCAATCAGGGGATATTTTAGCAAATTAAACTACACAGATCCCAATTAGGAGATATTTTAGCAAATTAAACTACACAGATCCCAATCAGGGGATATTTTAGCAACTAAGCTACACGGATCCCAATTACGGATATCTCTAAACTCACCGTCAGCATCTGGTCGGCCTCCTGCAGGCTGATCTGCGACACACGCCAGCCGCCCAGACTGCCGCTCTTCTTGATCTCGCAGCGCATGGGGCCACTAGGCCTGGCTGGGCTGTGGTTGCACTCAAAGCAGCACCACATACCGTAGGCGCCATTGAACTCAAACAGATCAAAGAATCGTTTTCTGTGCAACTCTCTGAGCATGGAGTCCAGCTGGCTCAAGGCCGGGAAAGCGCTAGTGACTGTTGGCAAGAACTCAGCTTCATCTAACAGGCTGCACCAGAGGCTGCGAATAGGCAGCATGTCCGGGTGGCGCTGGGACACGGCATGGCCCAGCTCCGCCTGTTTAATCAAGAACAGCAGATGCAGCCAGAGCCGAGGCTGAGCAGTGAGCATGCTAAACAGCGGAGTAGTCGGGCAGGTGTTCAAGCAGCGTTCCGAGTTGGCCTCGCACCGGAAGCCCAAGCATAGCCGGCGCTTATTAGACAGCAGACGGCGTTTTTTAACGTCCATCCAGATTGCGCAGGGAGCCGGCAGGCGCAGCTTGGCGCGGGACACAAACGATACGAGCTTGCGATAGTGCTTGGAGCAGAATTTCTCTGCGGCATCGGATGACAGGGTGATGGCCTGCTGGCGATGCTGCTCGGTCCATACCGGCTCATTGTCTGCGGGCAACGGGGGTTGTAAGCGCGGTGTTGAATTCGCGTGATTAGGGATCTGCATTAGGTCATTAGGGATCTGCATTGGGTCTCATTAGGGATCTGCATTGGGTCATTAGGGATCTGCATTGGGTCATTAGGGATCTGCATTGGGTCATTAGGGATCTGCATTGGGTCATTAGGGATCTGCATTGGGTCATTAGGGATCTGCATTGGGTTGGGTCATTAGGGATCTGCATTGGGTCTCATTAGGGATCTGCATTGGGTCATTAGGGATCTGCATTGGGTTGGGTCATTAGGGATCTGCATTGGGTTGGGTCATTAGGGATCTGCATTGGGTCATTAGGGATCTGCATTGGGTTGGGTCATTAGGGATCTGCATTGGGTCATTAGGGATCTGCATTGGGTTGGGTCATTAGGGATCTGCATTGGGTTGGGTCATTAGGGATCTGCATTGGGTCATTAGGGATCTGCATTGGGTTGGGTCATTAGGGATCTGCATTGGGTCATTAGGGATCTGCATTGGGTCATTAGGGATCTGCATTGGGTCATTAGGGATCTGCATTGGGTCATTAGGGATCTGCATTGGGTCATTAGGGATCTGCATTGGGTTGGGTCATTAGGGATCTGCATTGGGTCTCATTAGGGATCTGCATTGGGTCATTAGGGATCTGCATTGGGTTGGGTCATTAGGGATCTGCATTGGGTTGGGTCATTAGGGATCTGCATTGGGTTGGGTCATTAGGGATCTGCATTGGGTCATTAGGGATCTGCATTGGGTTGGGTCATTAGGGATCTGCATTGGGTCATTAGGGATCTGCATTGGGTTGGGTCATTAGGGATCTGCATTGGGTTGGGTCATTAGGGATCTGCATTGGGTCATTAGGGATCTGCATTGGGTTGGGTCATTAGGGATCTGCATTGGGTCATTAGGGATCTGCATTGGGTCATTAGGGATCTGCATTGGGTTGGGTCATTAGGGATCTGCATTGGGTTGGGTCATTAGGGATCTGCATTGGGTCATTAGGGATCTGCATTGGGTCATTAGGGATCTGCATTGGGTCATTAGGGATCTGCATTGGGTCTCATTAGGGATATGCATTGGGTCATTAGGGATCTGCATTGGGTCATTAGGGATCTGCATTAGGTCATTAGGGATCTGCATTGGGTCATTAGGGATCTGCATTGGGTCATTAGGGATCTGCATTGGGTCTCATTATGGATCTGAATTGGGTCATTAGGGGTCTGCATGGGGTCTCATAAGGGATCATTAGAAATCTCATTAGGGACCACTAGGAAGCTAAATTAAGGATCAGTAGGGAGGTAAATTAGGGATCACTAGGGAGCTAAATTAGGGATCACTAGGGAGCTAAATTAGGGATCACTAGGGAGCTAAATTAGGGATCACTAGAGAGCTAAATTAGGGATCACTAGGGAGCTAAATTAAGGATCACTAGGGAGGTAAATTAAGGATCACTAGGGAGGTAAATTAAGGATCACTAGGGAGGTAAATTAAGGATCACTAGGGAGCTAAATTAAGGAACACTAGGGAGGTAAATTAAGGATCACTAGGGAGCTAAATTAGGGATCACTAGGGAGCTAAATTAGGGATCACTAGGGAGCTAAATTAGGGATCACTAGGGAGGTAAATTAAGGATCACTAGCGAGCTAAATTAAGGATCACTAGCGAGCTAAATTAAGGATCACTAGGGAGCTAAATTAGGGATCACTAGGGAGCTAAATTAAGGAACACTAGGGAGCTAAATTAGGGATCACTAGGGAGGTAAATTAAGGATCACTAGCGAGCTAAATTAAGGAACACTAGGGAGCTAAATTAAGGATCACTAGGGAGCTAAATTAAGGATCACTAGGGAGCTAAATTAGGGATCACTAGGGAGCTAAATTAGGGATCACTAGGGAGCTAAATTAGGGATCACTAGGGAGCTAAATTAAGGATCAGTAGGGAGCTAAATTAAGGATCACTAGGGAGCTAAATTAAGGATCACTAGGGAGCTAAATTAGGGATCACTAGGGAGCTAAATTAGGGATCACTAGGGAGCTAAATTAGGGATCACTAGGGAGCTAAATTAGGGATCACTAGGGAGCTAAATTAGGGATCACTAGGGAGCTAAATTAAGGATCACTAGGGAGGTAAATTAGGGATCACTAGCGAGCTAAATTAAGGATCACTAGGGAGCTAAATTAGGGATCACTAGGGAGCTAAATTAGGGATCACTAGGGAGCTAAATTAAGGATCACTAGCGAGCTAAATTAAGGATCACTAGGGAGGTAAATTAAGGATCACTAGGGAGGTAAATTAAGGATCACTAGCGAGCTAAATTAAGGATCACTAGGGAGGTAAATTAAGGATCACTAGGGAGGTAAATTAAGGATCACTAGGGAGCTAAATTAGGGATCACTAGGGAGCTAAATTAAGGATCACTAGGGAGCTAAATTAAGGATCACTAGCGAGCTAAATTAAGGATCACTAGCGAGCTAAATTAAGGATCACTAGGGAGCTAAATTAAGGATCAGTAGGGAGCTAAATTAAGGATCACTAGGGAGCTAAATTAAGGACCACTAGGGAGCTAAATTAAGAATGCTTTAGAAATGTTTTTAGGACACCGAAATCGGATGTTTAACTATCGCATATAAGAGATAATAACTGGTCGCAGTCATAGCAAAAGCTGGTCTTGTTGGGCCCTACCCAGCTCAGTATATAACAAACATCTCACCAGCGTCATCAGCAGCGCCGGATCCGAAATAGGCCACCATAGAAGCTGACGGCATTGCTTGCGATCTGGCCCGTTCAATACGCCGCGAGCTGCCGCCGCCGCCAGTCGAACTTCGATTGGAATTGGGCAGCATTAAACAGCTGACTACATGCTGACTACTGCCGTGATGCTCCTGTTGCTGCTGCAGTTGCAATTGTTGCTGCTGTTGCTGCTGCTGCTGCTGCAAGCAGTCTATAGCCAAACACTCTAAACTATCTAATAATTGACCAGCCTCAACAAGCGAGGAGTTCGAAGCGCCAGCAGCAGCGGCAGCAGCAGCAGCCTCTACTCGATAGCCAGCCGTTGCTAGGGCCGCTCGAAGATTCGGTATTCGAGCTTCCAACGAAGCGGCAAATAGTCTGGGATTGAGCCGGGCCAGTTGCAGCAGACACGCCAGCAGTTGGCAGGCCAGCCGACCGGAATTAGCCAGCGCCAGGTGCGCGGTCAATACGTCGGCAACCGGTTCGAACTGACTGGGGTAGGCAGCCAGTAGGCGGGCAAAGATTTCAGCTAGGGAGCGGACAGCCAGAGGCCAGGCAGGGTGAACAGCAGACAGGGCGGAGACCAGGGGCAGGCAGGCCGCCGGGTTGCGGCGCTGGATGTTGACAAGAACTGGGAGGCCGCACTCGGCCGTGTCGGCGTCCAGCTGGCCTAGCAGGGCTCGAGCGTGAGGCAGCAGGCAGTCGGGCGTGGCCAAGGACATGGCGGCTAGGAGGCGGAGCAGGTCGCGTTTGAGCTGCCGACTGTCCTGGACTGGCTGGCTTCTGGAATCGAAGAATATCGCGATTCTTGGAAAGGGGGAAGAATAGCGATTCTTAGAAAGGGGGAAGAATAGCGATTCTTAGAAAATGGGAAGAATATCGATTCTTAGAAAGGGGGAATAGGAGCGATTCTTAAAAAGGGGAAGAATAGTGATTCTTAGAAAGGGGAAGAATAGCGATTCTTGGAAAAAGGGGGAATAGGAGCGATTCTTAAAAAGGGGAAGAATAGCGATTCTTAGAAAGGGGGAAGAATAGCGATTTTTTGAAAAAGGGGAAGAATAGCGATTCTTAGAAAGGGGGAAGAATAGCGATTCTTAAAAAGGGGGAATAGGAGCGATTCTTAGAAAAGGGGAATAATAGCGATTCTTAGAAAAGGGGAAGAATAGCGATTCTTAGAAAGGGGGAAAAATAGCGATTCTTAGAAAGGGGAAGAATAGCGATTCTTAGAAAGGGGGAAGAATAGCGATTCTTAGAAAGGGGAAGAATAGCGATTCTTAGAAAGGGGAAGAATAGCGATTCTTAGAAAGGGGGAAGAATAGCGATTCTTAGAAAGGGGGAAGAATAGCGATTCTTAGAAAGGGGAAGAATAGCGATTCTTAGAAAGGGGGAAGAATAGCGATTCTTAGAAAGGGGGAAGAATAGCGATTCTTAGAAAGGGGAAGAATAGCGATTCTTAGAAAGGGGGAAGAATAGCGATTCTTAGAAAGGGGAAGAATAGCGATTCTTAGAAAGGGGGAAGAATAGCGATTCTTAGAAAGGGGAAGAATAGCGATTTTTGGAAAAAGGGAAAGAAGAGCGATTCTTAGAAAAGGGGAAGAATAGCGATTCTTAGAAAGGGGGAAGAATAGCGATTCTTAGAAAGGGGGAAGAATAGCGATTCTTAGAAAGGGGAAGAATAGCGATTCTTAGAAAGGGGGAAGAATAGCGATTCTTAGAAAGGGGAAGAATAGCGATTTTTGGAAAAAGGGGAAGAATAGATTCCTGGAAGGAAAGGAATAGCGATTCTTGGAAAAAGGGAAAGAATAGGCCTAGAAAAGGGGAAAAATAAGATTGGGTGAAAAGAGAAAAAGCGCGATTCTTGGAAAAGCGAAAGAATAGCGATTCTTGAAACAGAGTAAACAATATCGTTTCTTGGAAAAGGAAAAGATTAGCAGTTCTTAGAAAGGGTAAAGAGTGATTCTTAGAAAGGAAAGAATAGATATTCTTAGAAAGGGGGTAGGAATGGGGCAATCCTTAATAGGGTGTAAGAGCGGCAATCCTTAAAATATAAAAAGTACGGGGCTATTCTGTTTAAAAATAGGGGCCCCGGCAACGGAGCATGAGAATTCTGTTAGAAAAATGGAAAAATGCATCAACAATCAAGGTTTTCAGAATAATTAGACCAGTCCGCACCTAAGCAACAAAATCAAATCGTCGGAATGCTTAGCAAATGCGTCTGGCGAGTGCTGCTGCAGCTGGCACAGCAGGCCAACTAAGCTCAGGTTGCCTTCGCAGGCGGCAATAATTAGAGGTGTAGCATGGCTGGTCAGAAGCTGTGCTCGGCCAGCGCTGGCCAGGCTGAGGTAGCTGCTCACTGTGCGCCGTAAAGATGAGTTAGGACAGTTGAGCAGCTTCACCAGCACAGGCAGAGATGAGGACAGCATGGAGCTGCTGTGCCGCGCCTGCGGTTTGGTAAGGGAAGAGTTGGACAGCATTCTGCTTTGATTGGGGTCGGGGAGACCCGCTGGATCTGGAAGGGGACTCAGTGAGGGATCTGCAGGATGGGGAGACTTAGTGAGGGATCTGCAGGATGGGGAGACTCAGTGAGGGATCTGCAGGATGGGGGGACTCAGTGAGGGATCTGCAGGATGGGGGGACTCAGTGAGGGATCTGCAGGATGGGGAGACTTAGTGAGGGATCTGCAGGATGGGGAGACTCAGTGAGGGATCTGCAGGATGGGGGGACTCAGTGAGGGATCTGCAGGATGGGGAGACTCAGTGAGGGATCTGCAGGATGGGGGGACTCAGTGAGGGATCTGCAGGGTGCGAAAAGAGAATCAGTGAGGGATCTGCAGGGTGGGAAAAGAGAATCAGTGACGGATCTGCAGGATGGGAAAAGAGAATCAGTGAGGGATCTGCAGGGTGGGAAAAGAGAATCAGTGAGGGATCTGCAGGGTGGGAAAAGAGAATCAGTGAGGGATCTGCAGGGTGCGAAAAGAGAATCAGTGAGGGATCTGCAGGGTGGGAAAAGAGAATCAGTGAGGGATCTGCAGGGTGGGAAAAGAGAATCAGTGAGGGATCTGCAGGGTGCGAAAAGAGAATCAGTGAGGGATCTGCAGGGTGCGAAAAGAGAATCAGTGAGGGATCTGCAGGGTGCGAAAAGAGAATCAGTGAGGGATCTGCAGGGTGGGAAAAGAGAATCAGTGAGGGATCTGCAGGGTGCGAAAAGAGAATCAGTGAGGGATCTGCAGGGTGGGAAAAGAGAATCAGTGACGGATCTGCAGGATGGGAAAAGAGAATCAGTGAGGGATCTGCAGGGTGGGAAAAGAGAATCAGTGAGGGATCTGCAGGGTGCGAAAAGAGAATCAGTGAGGGATCTGCAGGGTGCGAAAAGAGAATCAGTGAGGGATCTGCAGGGTGGGAAAAGAGAATCAGTGAGGGATCTGCAGGGTGGGAAAAGAGAATCAGTGAGGGATCTGCAGGGTGCGAAAAGAGAATCAGTGAGGGATCTGCAGGGTGCGAAAAGAGAATCAGTGAGGGATCTGCAGGGTGCGAAAAGAGAATCAGTGAGGGATCTGCAGGGTGGGAAAAGAGAATCAGTGAGGGATCTGCAGGGTGGGAAAAGAGAATCAGTGAGGGATCTGCAGGGTGGGAAAAGAGAATCAGTGACGGATCTGCAGGATGGGAAAAGAGAATCAGTGAGGGATCTGCAGGGTGGGAAAAGAGAATCAGTGAGGGATCTGCAGGGTGGGAAAAGAGAATCAGTGAGGGATCTGCAGGGTGCGAAAAGAGAATCGGTGAGGGATCTGCAGGGTGGGAAAAGAGAATCAGTGAGGGATCTGCAGGGTGGGAAAAGAGAATCAGTGAGGGATCTGCAGGGTGGGAAAAGAGAATCAGTGAGGGATCTGCAGGGTGGGAAAAGAGAATCAGTGACGGATCTGCAGGATGGGGAAGGGGTCAAGGATCACTAGAGGTGACTATCAGCATTGCAGTTACCTGGAACAGACAGGACAGCAGATCGCTGGCCAGTCTTACTGGTAGAGGGTCGCTTCCGCAGCCATCAGAGCCTGACACATTACCAGCCAATGGCAATTCGGCACATCTGGCCAGCAGTTTGAGCAGGGCAGGCAGGTGAGCCTCCAGTTTGCCAGTCTCTTTCAATGAGCGACAGATTCTTGCAACGCAAAGTTCCACAGCGCTGGACTGAAGAGGGAGAATGAGGGGTTGAGATCAATGCATCCAGAGGAATACAGTCACAAGGAGGAATCATACTAATGAATTAAAGGGCTCACTTGACCAGGTGTCAGGGCCAGGTTCTGCCCCTGACTGCAGCCACCATTGCTTGCCAATGTACCATTGAGACACTGCAATCGCACATAAGCCAGAGCTTCATCAGCCTCGCTGAGGACAGTCTCATTGTCTAAGCTGAACAGCTGACTGCCAACTGACAAGTCACCGTGAACCAGCAGCCGCTCTAGCAGGTCTAGCATATATGCACCCCAGCTAGCAATAGCTGCAATATGAATTTAAACATTTAAACACTGGTTTTCAAATAAAATTAACATTTTAAATAATTATAAATTAAGGAAATTTATAGTTGACTTTAAAAAAAGGGTTTTTCATATTGTATAGCCAAAAATCCAAATAGTCCAGACTATGGCAATGTAGTTAATAAAACTTCCTAGCTAGTTTCAATGTTATAATGTCTATATTCAATATAAAATATGCATATGGCTCATTCCATATAAGCATGGTCGTAACATGACAGGTTATTTTTACTTATAAAATGAAATCTAATAATAGAATATACTAAACCAATATTTTAAATGAAAGATTATTTTGTCTAGAATATATTTATAGAGTTTCATATAGATATCATCATTAGTATAGATGCTATTAAACCTTAAATGACACTTATGGTCGTAACGACAGGATTTTTGACATATAGAAACTAAAAGGTAAAAGTCTTATAACATTTTTCATTTTTGATATTTTGCAATAAATTTTTAAAATTTGACTAAGAACATCTTTAGAAATCATATTCTTTTATTAGAATATATAAACTCAAAAGGCAACAAAGATACAAAAGAAAAGGCCGCCTTATGGTCGTAACATTATGGTCGTAACATATTTTTTTCTGTCAATTCAGTAACTTTGAGGTACTAATACATTAAAAATATAATAGATTATTTGGTCACCAATGCTTTTATCTGATGATGCAAGTACTATACTTTTATCTATAGTTTGTTTCAACCTTCAAAAGCTTTCTATTTGTTTTTAAAAGGTACAAAATCTTAATGATGTCCTTTGCTTCGAAAAATGTCCAAATTTTTACAAAAATGACTTTTTGCCAATTGATAACATACTAATCCAACATTTTACCATTCCTTTATTCTTAGATTGTATATATTGCACAATATAAACATTTGGTAAAAAATAGGCTAATTAGGCAATGGCAAGCAAAAATATAGACTTTTTTCTATTTTCCAAATATGTCCATCTTATATGGAATGAGCCATATGGAAATAGAAATACATATTAATATTTTTATATACAAGCACTTAGCTAATCTAGTTACAAAATCAACCAACCTTCAATTCTAAATCAAAAAGAAAATATGTACATTTAAAGAAAGCTTTCAATTTTATAATAAGGAAATAAAAAATAACAATTTGATTCTAGGCCCTATATTTATCTTATTTCAAGGCATTAGTAATGTATAATTTTTTTGTTTTTTAAAAAGCAAAATATTCTAATTTTATAAATTGAATGCATTTGACTCTATTTTAGGCCTACTAATAAATATAAATAAACCACTAGGCTTATGTTACTTTTAGAAAATACTGTATCAAAAATATTATTAAAGCATTCAATATTTTGTCTTGAAGTCAATATCATTGAAACTTGAAAGAGTGACCAAAATTATTATTACGTAGAGATAACGTACAGAGACAACAAATAGTCTTTATCTTCATTACATTAATTTACCAGAGCAAATACTATAATTAATATAATTTTACAATAGGCTTTTATATAATTAGCTATTCCTATCCTAGACATTTATTATTTTGCTACAAATTATGATTATCTACTATTTAATATAAACCATATAATTTTTTCTGGCGATCTTCCAGTTTGTTTTGCAATATTATTTTCGAGTTTTAAATGGTACATCAATCAGTCAATGTGATGACACGCCAGAAAATGATGTCTATGGCCAGAAGGAATGCTTTAATGATTTAATAATAATTTGCTTTAATGAAATGATACTAGACCTAGGGCCAAGGTCTATGTATTTAAAACTCTATTCAATGCAAATTCATGCTTTAGCCTTTATGTTTAATTTATTCAAAAGAGATTAATTGAAAACATTGTCTGAAAGCAAGGTAGGCCCTATTTAAATAATTATACATTATTATTAATTATATGCGGTGGTAGATGGTATTGTGGCAGTGGGATGCCACTGATCGGTGGAAAACATTAACTGAAATTTACGTAACATTGTGGCAGTGGGGTTGCCACCATTTAATAATATTGTGGTAGGGTGAGCCTCCCACTTGAACTTTTGAAAATGTAATCTTCCCCGTTTCTGGTCGTAATTTTGTCGTGTTCCGGGTCTGGCCCTCCTATGTCCACCTTATGGTGCTGCCCTACGTCACCCCTTCCGTCATCTCCCGCTCCCCGGTTCTGGCCCTGGGTCCCCTGGTTCTGGCCTTTGTGCCCTTTTTTGTGCTCTTTAATTTTTGCCCATTTTCCCAATGTAATTTTTCTTTGGTACATATTTATGACCTCATGGTCCAGTGAAATTTAAAGTTTCTCTTTTTCTGTTCGTTAATGCCAAGATTATGTACCATTAAAATACTATAAATATTGCGCAGGGGGGTGCTAGAATTTCACTCCTGTTTGTTACTCCGTTTTTGTTTTACTCCGTTTAGTTACTGTTTTAATCCGAGTTCAATCTGCTTTATCAACCTTATACTCTTTAGCCTATATTGATAGTAACTAATCTCATTAATAACTGATTATTTGTAATCGCTCTCGCGGCACCACCTGCCTTCATCAATCGTCGTTTAAATAAAATAATAATAATTTAGTTAGTTGTCATCCGTTTCAATTACTTAATAAGCCAATTAATTATCGTTAATTAATCAAGACCATAGCTTATCTTGAGTCATTTGCCCGTGGGGCGTAAAATAACCCAGTCTCATCTCGAAGCAAGCTCTGAGACTATCAACGTTCCGAAATACGCAAATTACGGTGGTGGCAGCGCTACTCTACTGTTAGTAACACAACAAGAATACGAGGTACATTGAGTTTACGGTGTCTGAGGACCCGCATCTGAACGCTCGCGCCAAGCACAGACCGCTCGCCTACGACTAAACTACCCCCCCCCCCGGGATTGAGGACCCCGGCAGACGGAGCAACTACAAGTCGTTCTATTGGGATTCGTTCACCAATTTTCCGGATTCAATTCGTGCGAGATAACGACGGCGCCAATTCGAAGGCCTGAGCCGCAAACACTCGACTTCCAAACAGACGAACACCGGACAGATATTCTCCCAACGACCACCCGCAAATCTAAATCGCCCCCACCTCAATATTTTAATAATTTTTCTATTTTTAATTGCGTGCCATCTTTTCGTAAGTTTCCAACCCTTGCGGCCAACGGCAGACGGTGACCTCACCCTTTTCCCCCCGGTTGGCCCCGTGTTTGGACCATTGGTTGTTATAGATTTTTCCTTAGTTGGTCAATATAATTTTCATTGGTTGAGTTTTAATAATTTTGTGTGTATTTTTGCGGCTTTTGTTTTATAACCTGAGTGTGGACCCGTGTGTGGCCCCGGTGTTGATAAGTCGTGGCCCCACACCTGGGAATTTAATAATTTCATTGTATAAATAAGTGTGTTTTCGGTTGAATTTCTTAATCTTTACCTTCCCCCGTTTTTCGTCTTCCATTTTTGTTTTAGTTTCCATTGTTCTCGCTCGCGCTTGTGTTTTCGTGTGTTTCAGTTACAGTTTAATTCATCCTTAGTTTATTAGCGCACCGGCGTCCACGAACTCATTTTCGTCTGTAGCTTAATTTTTCTTAACAATAATAACCTGCTTGAATTAGTAACTTTCTTTGCGTTAATAATAAACAGACGGTCAATTAATCAGTTAATACCTATCCAGTTAATATAAGCCATAGCCTATCTTGAATCCTTTGCCCGTGGGGCGTAAAATAACCAATCAGTCTCAACTTAAAGAAAGCTCTGAGACCATTAAACGTTCCGTAATACGTAAATTACGGTGGTGGCAGCAACTACCCTACTAAAAGTAACGAGTTCAACACTTCGACGCATTAATTCACGGAGGCAGAAACTCCGGAGTTCCTACAACTGAACGACCGTGCCGCTCTACGACCGCTCCGCTACGATTACAACTACCCTCTCCCCGGACTTGAGAACCCGGCAGTCGGAGTAAAAGGGGAAGAATTTCGTTGTGATTCGTCTGCGCGATTTTCCGGTTTTTATTCGTGCGAACGCAACGCTACCGGTTTCGAAGAATTACCGGCCGACCTCCAATATCAAATTTTGTTTTATCTTCTCCACCCCCACCTCAACATCCCCGGGATTTTACCCGCCCCCCTCCAAACCCGGGATTTTTGTCGTCATTTCTTCCAACCTCCGGTGTGAGTTCTCCCTCTCCTGTCCTTGGCCCTGTTTGTCTTGTCGATGTTTTTGCGTTTTCTCCCCATTTGTCCCTGTGCTTTTCTGTCTGGTCCATGCCCGGTGTCCTGCCCTTGTCACCTTTTCTCCTCTCGCTGCCCTTCTCAACGTACTACTTAAACATTGTGCTCAGCGCGTTTTTTTGCATGCCTTTCCTCTTTCCCCTTCTTCTTCCCTCCCTTTTCCGCTTTTACTATTATTCTCTTAGCTTGATCCTCCGTCTTAACAGCCTTGCGTTTAATAGTTATTTTGCGTGAATAGTTAAAATTCATTGGTGCGTGAGTAGTTTAGTCGCCAAGTTACAGTTTTTCTTTTAATAGCCTGTGCCTCCGGCACCCGTGGAGAAACCTCGTCAGTTATTCAGCCTGCAAATTTAACAATAATAATAACCGAAGTAAACTGCAACTTAATAATTCTATTTATTTTTCCGTTAACTTTAAGCCTTAGTCTCTCTTGAGTCATTGCCCGTGGGGCGTAAAATAACCAAGTTCTCATCTCAAAGAAAGCTCTGAGACTTACTCGTTCCGTAATACGTAAATTACGGTGGTGGCAGCAACTACCCTATTGAAAGCAACAAGCTCAGCAAATCGACACATTAATTTACGGTGTCAACAACCTCCGGTGTTTCATCGCTTTGAACGACCGCGCCGCTACACGACCGCTCCGCTACGATTACGACTACCCTCCCCCGGACTTGAGAACCCGGCAGTCGGAGTAAAAGGAGAAGAAATTCGTTGAGATTCGTCTGCGCGATTTTCCGGAGTTAATTCGTGCGAACTCAATGCCGTTCGGGTTTTCGAAGAAACCCAACATTTCAAACCCACCAACTTTCAAATTTTTTCATTCTTCTCCACCCCCACCTCAGTATCACCACTGATTATTTTTCAAAAATTGATTTTAATAACAATAACATTATGTGGTAGGGCGATCTACCACTGACCGACGAACGTGATGGCGCCGTGTGGTGACACTTGCTCATGACTCTCTGTTTTTCCGTCACTCGGTGCGCCGTCCCTTGCCCGATCCCTCGCCCGATCCCTCGCCCCATCTTTTGCCGTTGCTCAATTTTTTTGTTAATTCCCGTTTGCGGCTTTAGTGTCGTCCGCTGCCCCATCGTCTGCCCCATCCTTCGCCTTCCTGCCCCATCTGTTGCCCCATCCCTGTCCGGACGACATTGTTTCCCCTTTTATAAGGCCATTTCGGGCCGCCTTTTGGTTTTTTCGCGCGCGCGCGTTTTTTTCCGTATTCGTCGTTCTTCTTCGTGTAAACTCCGTGGTTTGTGCTCGTTCATTAGTGTTTGAGTTTATACAGTTTCTGTTTAGTGTTTATAGTTTTTGCCTCCGCTAAGTAAGTTTTAATAGTTTCGCTTAATAGTTAGTCGTTCGGCACCCGGCACCGGCCGTGGACATCTCGTGAAATTAATATTAATCTCTAATAACTACCGCTTGCGCAATTAACAATAATTATTAATAATAATTTACTAGTTGTTCATTTATCGAAGCCCTTGACAGTTTATCTTGAGTTATTTGCCCGTGGGGCGTTAAACAACCAAACTCATTTCATCTCCGAACGAGCTTTGAGGTCTCAACGTTCCGTAATACGAAATTACGGTGGTGGCAGCGCTACTATACTGATAGTAATCAGCTCAACAACTCAGAAACAGATTTACGGTGTCTAGACCATTGAGTCTACAAATCTGAACGACCGGGCCGCTATACGACCGCTCCGCTACGATTACGACTACCCTCCCCCGGACCTGAGGACCCGGCTGTCGGAGTAAAAGGAGAAGAAATTCGTTGTGATTCGTCTGCGCGATTTTCCGGCTTTATTCGTGCGAACTCAACGCCGGCGGCAATCCAAACGGGAATCCGCCCCACCTCACTGGTGTCAGCAAATTTTCAAAGCCGCCCATTCCAAGAAAATTCTTCTCCACCCCCACCTCAATTATCTGGACATTAAAATTAAGCTCGCCCCTTTCTGGCCCCCATTTGTCCACCCCCTGGCGCATATATGACGTTTTCTGCCCTCTTTCTGTTCTCCCCGCCCCATTTTCTGGCTTTGTATGCCCAATTTATGGTTATTTTGTTTTTCTGTGTATTTTCTGCGGTATTTTTTTGTTACCTCTTTCTGGACTCTAGTTTTTCGCCTTCCCCATTTTCTGGGCTATGTCGACCACCTTGTGTCCTTCGTTTTGGGGTATTTAACCCCGCCCCTTGCGCCTGTCTCTCCCCTAGACTTCTGCTTTTCCATGCCTTTCTTTCCTTCCGATCCCTTTCTCCCTTTCTGACCCCCCCTATTCTGCTAATCAACGTTAAATTAACTTTTATTAATTTTGCTCAACCGGACAGTTACTTAAGTTTAGTTTAAGTGAGAGCCCGCACCGCGGCACCCCAGTCATTTGAATCGTTAGTCGCTGCTCGAGTGTGAATACAATAACTTGTTTATAATAACTTTGTTTACCGATTAATAAATAAGCAACAATTATAATTTGTCTTCTACGTTCTGGATCAAAAGCCATAGCCTATTTTAAGTCATTTGCCCGTGGGGCGTAAAATAACCCAATCTCATCTCAAAGAAAGCTCTGAGACTTCAACGTTCCGTAATACGTAAATTACGGTGGTGGCAGCGCTACTCTACTAACAGTAATCAGTCAAGCAATCGAAGCGCATTAACTACGGTGTCTGAGGACCCTCTCTGAACGCTCGCGCCTAACAAAAACCGCTCGTCTACGACCGAAACTACCCTCCCCCCGGAATTGAGGACCCCGGCAGTCGGAGTATCAGGAGAAAATTTCGTTGAGATTCGTCTGCGCGATATTTCCGGATTTAATTCGTGCGAATTCAACGTCGGCGGCAGTTCAAAGTTAATATCACCCAATTCATTTGTGTCAGCAAACCAGCCAAATTCACCGCCAAAGTTTCCAATTTTTTTTCAACACCCCCCCTTTTTTCTCCGCCCCCACCTCATATATATCACTAAATCGGACCTAGTTGTAACGATGTTGATATTTAATTTTTAAAAATAATTTGATATTAAATATGTCTCTTTAGTATTATATTAATTTATTTACTATTCATAAGCGAATTTTAAAGTATTCAATATTGTACGCTTAAAATTTGTTTTACTGTGTCCTTCATAGACATACGAGTATTGTTATATTTAAAAGACGGTTAAATCGCGATTTTGCGCTCAATTTTCTTGGGCCTCGTGCGTGCTTTTTGGTTGGTCCGCCGCCTGGTGCCTGTTCGCTATAGCTTACCACCAATAATTTAACGGCAATAGGTTATCCGGTCTGTTCAAATAAATAATACTATAGCTTTTTGCAGCCCATTTGGGCTTACGCGCATTGAATTTAATCCAAGATATGTTTGTCAAAGTAATGGAGCTTTTGTCTATGGTAGCAAGGCTGGCACAGCGGCATTTAATTTGGTCCAACAAGCACCAATTTGGTCCATTTAGTTCATTTGCAGCTTAGTCCCAGAATTGTGGACCATATGCTAGGCTGTTGAACGAATGTCATTGGCTTGTGATCGAAGCACTCGACGGAGGTGAACACGAAGGAGGTTATCAGATTTCGACTATCAGCAGAGCTCTGGAAAAGCTGTAGCGTACTTTAATGACTTTCCCGAAATTTCTTCAGATTTCTAAAAGTCAAAAACTATTTCCAGAAACTTCTTTGAGTTAGCAGCTAATCTATAACATACGCATATAAATAGTAAATAATTAATTATCACTTAAGTATTAATGTTCTAATTATATTTACGTAATGTATATAATTAAAGGGTTATTTCGCTTTGTTAAAATTAGCTAAATCTTTCTAGAAATTTCCGGAAGACAATAACAAAGCTATAAATACACGGCGGCGGCAGTGAAACAAATCACTCGCTCTCCCCTTGTTTTCTCTTTGATCTAAGTTCCGTTGGTAAATAACTAAATGAACCACCGCCTTGCTCTTATTCAATAATCAATTAAAGAAATTCTACAATGGTCCGGTGAGGCGTCGAGCGATCTCTTTCAGAATGCGTGTGCATACGCACGCCCGTGACCGCTCATCATGCCATCATTCGCGATCAGCACCGCCGTCGCTACCAACGCCGAAACATAGCACACCACTGTCTACTGCCCAGCGTCATCACTTCTCAGCGTGTCTCCCGTCGCCGTCATGTAATATAAATTTAGCTAAACCGTCGCCAACCTCCCTGTTCCCACATCTAAAAACGACACGGTATCTCGTCGGTGACCAAATAAACTACGCCTACACGGGCTCACGAACGGCCATCCGATCGAGCCATCCGCGCAGCTACATGTATGACCTCCACGTATACGTACCAGCGACATCAACCGCAGCACCGCGCAGACGCGACGTTAGCACTGGGTCTCATCCATCGCGAAGAACTCAATTAGCAATCCACAATAAACCGGCTGGCACCACTGGCGAGTCTACACATTGCAACCTACTACGAGGTTCCTCGATAAGCCGGTGGTCAACCAGCTGGCCTAACCCGGACGACACCCATGAATCTTCTCGGTTCTGTTTCAGCCGCAGAGCGACTACCCGCCTTGATCCCTGGCGCCTATCCGTAGTTCGGGAGTCGTCTGTCTGCAAACCGGCAATAACCCGCAGGTCGTTCCAAACTACAGCGACAAACCGCCATCCTGGAGCAGTGCCGCAGAGACCACGGACTTGTTAACCGCCATAATGTACAATCAGTCTGAACTCCTCGACCGCAGTGCGAGCCCAGCTGCCCCTATCCGTCTCGCGGTGAACCCAGTCGTCATCTGTATTAATTTTCAGCAGCGTAATTTCAACCTGGACTTTATTCACGGTAACCCAGCATCTAATTAACATTAATTAACCGTCATACTTAGGGACTCCGTCTCCCGTGGGGGGAACTGTTGTAGCGTACTTTAATGACTTTCCCGAAATTTCTTCAGATTTCTAAAAGTCAAAAACTATTTCCAGAAACTTCTTTGAGTTAGCAGCTAATCTATAACATACGCATATAAATAGTAAATAATTAATTATCACTTAAGTATTAATGTTCTAATTATATTTACGTAATGTATATAATTAAAGGGTTATTTCGCTTTGTTAAAATTAGCTAAATCTTTCTAGAAATTTCCGGAAGACAATAACAAAGCTATAAATACACGGCGGCGGCAGTGAAACAAATCACTCGCTCTCCCCTTGTTTTCTCTTTGATCTAAGTTCCGTTGGTAAATAACTAAATGAACCACCGCCTTGCTCTTATTCAATAAACAATTAAAGAAAATTCTACAAAGCAACTTAAAATTTTTGGTAGAGACGCTGACATTCCAGCGGTGCGCAACAACCTGCAGACGGTTGAGAGAAGGCAAGAGTTTGTCAAATGGCTCACGAGTGTTTGGACCAAATGGATGCTTTTTGAACCAAATTAAATGCCACTGCGCCAGCCTTGCTACCATAGACAAAAGCTCTGTTACATTGGCAAACGTATCTTGGATTAAATTAAAAGCGCGTTAGCCCAAATGGGCTGCAAAATGCTATATTAAATACAATCAGTCAAAGTTCAAACATAAGACTCTCTTGTTACGAAGACTCAATTTATTATTGATAGTGCATAGCCGTCAGCACCGAACAAAGAAGGGTCGCGTCACATAGTGGCATATGCAGGGGGCAAACGAGCCTTTGAAATATTAGCAGGAGAGTGTGGCAGGCGAGGCCGCTACTTGTCCGCCGGACTCCGCTCCACCCGATGTATGTCACTGTGCGGAATTACTAACTCGGTATTTGCATTTGCGCCATCCTGACGTCATCGAAATTTTTACTCTTAATGTAAACTTCCTTCCCACTGCCTGTAGTAGTAAGAATTTGGCTCAGGCAATTAGCCTGTTAGGCCAATATATTATAGGGCAATGTATTTGGAGAAATTTTCGAAATAGAAGTTTAGACGATTCGACGTAGGGTCGTTCTCAAAGCTAGGTCACATGTGCTAGGCCGGTCTACCACTGGGGTGAACGACGGCAGGCCTCCAGCGCGGACAACGGCGGGACGACCAGCTAGACTCCATCGGATGACGGTTGACGTCATGCTTTCAATGTTTGTTCCCATGTTTGTTCCCCCGGTTGTCCCCGCCCTTGCTCCTTCGTCTGCTCCTTTCGCTGTTCCCTCCCGTGGCCTCTGTTGTTTTAGTGCTTTGAAGTTTTTCCCATTTTCCTTCGTTGTCCTTTCCCTTGTCCCATCCTTTGTCCTAACCCCTGGGTTATCCTTGCAAAATTAATATTTACAACGTTGTTGTTGGAACCTTTTGCTCATGCGCTTTGCTCGCTTTGCTCTTTACTTTACTTTTGTTCTCTGACTTTTGAATACTGACTTGACGAGTCTGCTGTTAATATTTAATTTGCGTTTAACTAGAACAGCCTTCTCGACTAAGCGCTTGTAATTTATTAGCTCGCCCTCGGCACGGCCGAATCCATCTCTCGAGGTTTTTCTTTTAATAGTTAACAACAATAGTAATAACAATTTATCTATTACTTTAATAATAGCGATAATATTTAGTTCACAATAATAATAATTGCTTATTCAGTTGTTCTTAATCGAAGCCCCAGTCTCTATTGAGTCATTTGCCCGCGGGGCGTAAAATAACCAATCAGTCTCAACTCAAAGAAAGCTCTGAGACCCTTATCGTTCCGTAATACGAAATTACGGTGGTGGCAGCGCTACTTTACTACTGACAGTAACAAAACAGCATTTCGACAGTTTACGAATTTTACGGTGTCTGAGGACCCATTCTGAACGACCGGGCCGCTACAAGACCGCTCGAATACGATTACGGCTACCCTCCCCCCGGAATTGAGGACCCCGGCAGACGAAGTATCCAAGGAGAAGAATCCACACATCATTCGTGAAATTTTCCGGGTTAACGAGTGCCGAGACAACACTGGCGGAAATTCAAACGTAGAATCCGCCCCACCTCACTGGTGTCGACCAACAATTCAAACCGCCGAATTCAAACGCCGCCCAACAAATTTCTTCTCCACCCCCACCTCACACAACTTTTTGTTATTGAAAAAAAGTTTGTACATGGACCAATGATCGTACAAAAAAATTTATTTTGACAATTTCTATAAGAATCTGCTACTAAAACCACAAGAAAACTTAAGTATGAGAAGAAATCAATCTATTTGTTAATCTTTGTTACGGAAGACAACGACAAAATATTTTAGAAAAAATGGATTTTTACTAAATTTTTTATTTAAAATACGCAGTTTCATTTCTTTCGCAAAAATAAAAGAACAAGAAATCGACAAAGGAAATGTTTTTGAGCACAATATTTTGTTTCTCTGCTCTTAATCCCAAACATAATTTATCGTGTGCAAGAAATCAGTGCGAAATTATTTAGCATGCACTCGAAAGGATTTCGATCTGTTTAACTTAATCAGTGAATTTAGAAGTCTTACGTCTTAAAAGGTTGAATTTAGAAATACAGTTTACAGTACATATCTTTTGAAAGTCAAGGTGATTCGACCAATTAAGAATGTTAATTTTTACGTTGAAAATAGGGCCTTTTCATATTACCAATTCCAGAACCAGAATCGGTTCGGAATTCCAAGAAAAACAGCAGTATAACTCTTAAACTCTGTTAATATTTGACTGCCTTAACAACCTAACTTAGCACAATTTTTCACTTTCTTCTTGGTGATTGTCATTCAATAATAAAAACTTTATAGCACGTATCTCCCTCTAGTTATGGAGACAAAAAGTTATACTTCACAAATTGATTCTGGTTCTGGAACCAGAGCAAGCAATATGAAAAGGCCCATAGAATTCTTCATTTTTACATTGAATACAATTGAATAAAATGTAAATAGTAATAGAATAAATCAAGAACTATCCTTAAACAACAAAAAATGCACATTATAGATTTCATATCGACTAACTACTCTTTTATAGAGGAATTTGGACACTAGTAAAATAAATATTTGATTTGCAGAAAACTATAACTTTCTTGATTTTATTTTAATTAGTTTACTTATTATAAATTTTAATCAAATTAAATTGAAAGAATTGAAAATGATTTCAATTAATTCAATAAATTCGATTTTTTTGAAAAATTAGACAAAATTGAATATGACCGTACAATTGTGGTGATCCAGCATTGCTAGCATAGGCTGCTCCTGGGATCCCCTCTTAGCCACAGTCATTTAGTGCTTGGGCTGTAGCAGTGGGAGCTGGGCATAGGGCCTGTGCGCTTGCAGCGCTCCCGTCCCTTCCTCCTCTTCCCTTGTGCAGGCTCAGGTGTGCAGCTGTCGCGGGACAGGGAGAGAAACTCTCTCCCCCTCTCCCCCTAGCGCAGTCTGCAATGGGCTAAAAATAGAAACATTAGTCAGTGGGATATTTCTCCCTAGTAGTCTTAGTTAGTCAGCGGGAACGAGAGCATAGCTCTCCGCCCGGGGTAGGCTCTCGTGGGGTCTTGTTGCACTCCTTGCATGCTGCAACATGCAAGCAGTGTACCAGTAGGCCATGCGGAGGCCTCGTGATGAGGCAGATGTCTTATGGACATCTCCAAGATCGTTCCTGGCTCCGGGTAGTCCACGGAACTGCCATGGAATCTGCCACGGAACTGCCTCTGAGCTTCCCATTGGCCCTGAGACCCCCAGATTTTAGTATAAATACAGAGTAGGTGAAGGCCCAAAAGAGACCATCTCGCTCTCGATCTTCGGATCCTCGTCTTCCGATCCTCGTTCGGAGACTGCCTGCTTGGCTTCGAGCAAGAGCTAGTATTCCTATATGCTTTTCCTAGACTAACTAGCTTAGGCAAATTCGCTAGACGCTTTTCCTAGGGATAACCAGCAAGCAAACATTTGTTGCAGCTGCCATTGCTCGTTAAGACTGCCGCAGGCCTTTTGTGTCTTCAGCTCGCCAGACCTTCAACACCGTCTGGACCTGGTCTCGTGGCCTACATCCTACGCTGTTGGGCAACATCAGCGACACCTCATAGGCTTACGGATTGTTACTGCGACACCAGTTGAGCAATTAAACGATATTTTAGGATCGGCCTGTGACCGTTATTCACATTAATAAACGTTAACTGACTTTGTCTTGTCTTATTCATTCTCTACTTAACAGTAGGCCTACCTAGGGACAGCCTGTCAAGGATATTACCTGTAGACCTACAAGGTGGCAGCAACCCAACTACCAACTCGGTTTAATATCTGATTGTAACTTAATAGAGACTAAGGGTTCTCGGACCATAGTGATAGACCACTCAGGCCAGCTACCTGCCGTGCTAGTTGTTGAGGACAGACAGAGTGTGCTAGTAGGCAGCAGCAGTAGTCATCAAAGAGTAGGAAGCGCAGGCATCACACAATATACTAAATCTCTAATAATTACTAAAAATCTACTGGCTTAACTAAAATAGTTAAATTCGTTTTATGCGAAATATTTCTCACATTGAGAAAAATGAGGTTGTGTGAGATGTAAAAATGCAAATGAGCATGCAGGAAACAGAGCAAACAAAAATAATGTAGGTAAATGTGTGAAAAAATTTCGCATAAAACGAAGAATGACACTGCACATGCACATTTAATATAAGAAGGAGACATAATGCGCACACTGAAACACCAGTAGCAATGGCGCCCAAACCTTTGATGATCAAAAGCGAGCTCTCGTCTGCCTCTCGTTGCGCCCCCAGACCCATGCAAATAATCAAACTTATGATCAAACTATACATGGTTTCCGTCCCTCGCTTTGAACCCGAATAACAATCGGACGCATCAGATAGGTCTCAAATACGTTTCAATAAAATCGAACGAACAGATATGTTTTTCGTGTTTAAAAGGTACTTAAAATTACTTTTTATTATGGTGCCAAACAAATTCAGTCATTTTAATACTTTAAAACAGACATTTTTTAGTATTTAAAAGCTACGTTTTTGGTAACGTCACAGTAACTTATCAAGTTGAAGTAAAAGGTACGTATTGGTGGCAGGCGGGATGCCACGGTTGAAATCTGAACTTTATAACAATAACTGCATGCGAAAATAATTTTTTAAAAAGTTCCCCATCCGCTGATTTTTTTATTTCTCTCGTCCATCGCTAGTTCTATTCCTCTTCCCGTCCATGGACTGAATTCGTCCCTTCTCTGATTTTTGCCGTCCCTGATTTTTGTAACGTCGTGTGGGTCGGTCGTATGTATGTCGTACAGACTCTCTGATTCAGATTCATATTCATATCAATATCAATTAGAAGCCACAGTTATGCGGATTATTCTATCCAGTATAATATGACTTTAGTTTAGTATCTTCAGTGTACATTCTTTAGTCACAAATGTTAAATCATATTTGTGAATGAGGTAATAATAGTAATAGCTAGTTAAGCAAATTTATAAAAACAGACTAGGCCTGTAGCCCTTATCATTTTATAATTTATGCACAATACATTTTACGGTAATCTTGAACTTCGTAAAGACGGTCTCTGACTGTTTTTACCCTGGTTGCCTCTCTGGTAGCTTGTCTAAGGGTTGCGCGCAATCCGATTGGCCTGGCTTCGGCTAGCCCAATAACTAAGGGTCCGCCCCGGAGGGGCTGTGCCTGTTCAAAAATATACCCTATCTTTTCTAACCAATAGAATTTCGGCCCTCGGCCTTGGTTTAAGGGGGGGTGCCCAGAGTGAGTAGGTACTCTGGACTGCAGTGTGGCTAGGACGGGACTGAGCCCCCCGGTCGTACCCGCCCTGCAGGAAAGAAAATGACCGATTCACAAAGGTGCACGGTAGGCCCAGTAGACTGCCAGCCCTGAGGCTGAGCCCCGGGTAACAGGTTGAGGGGGCCTGTGTGGTTTCAGGTGCTCCTCCAGTTATGTTTTAGTCCCATTACAGTATTGGTTTTATCAAATCCCGGCCTATGTAGCCGTCCAATCTCTCGGAGTAATGAGCTCTGCCACTGCCCGGTCCACCCTGCTCTGTTTTTGGGTCCATCTACTGGCTCCTGCTGACGGTCCCTGCTTGCGTGTCTCTGGCTCTCATCCTGACAGTGGATTGGTGTCCTGGGAAGGATGTTCGTCCCGTACCGGGGACAACCGGCTGAGTCTGGTGTCCTCTTGCCCCTGGTGCCTCTTCTCGACCCCTTGGCCTGCCCCCCAATAATGAGCTGGATAGGCGATGCCCTTGTGGCTTGCAGCCCTATAGGAGGGTTTTCTGGTTTACCTCTTGATAGGAGACTCGCCC
Source organism: Macrostomum lignano (assembly GCA_002269645.1). Classification (NCBI taxonomy): domain Eukaryota; kingdom Metazoa; phylum Platyhelminthes; family Macrostomidae; genus Macrostomum; species Macrostomum lignano. The sequence goes on along the minus strand of NIVC01003372.1, from coordinate 6,289 downwards.
TCGGATACAAGCCTCCCAGACTCGCTCCAATAGTTAGCCCTTTCCAAGACTTCTGGGTTTCCCCGCTCTTGGACGGCTCCTTTCCAAGACTTCTGGGTTTCCCCGCTCTTGGACGGCTTTAAGTAGTATATCCAATTCTGTTTTTCGCGCACTCCCGAGGACCTGTCTGCTGGGGGGGGGGGTGGCCTGGGTGGACTCGGTCTTAGCACCGTCCCTGATTCCACTGTTGGTTTGGCGGTGTCTTGTACCGTAGGTTTAGGTCCACTTCGCCTCCCGTGCTTTATGCCGGGCCCAATCTCCATCCCAATCGGGGTATATCGGGCTCTAAAAACAGCTAATGCTGTGCCCCTGGCAGTGCCTGTCGCGGCAGAGCCCTTCCATGTGGCTGATCCGCGGGTCCCCCTTAGGACCCTTTTGTTTAACAAACAAACAATCTTGAACTTTATAGTTCAATAAAATGCTTTAAATTTTGTGGAAAACATTTTTGCATATCCTAATATCTTTCTTCTGAATTCCCAAATGGCAATAATTATGTGAGTTACTCAATTGGAGCTTTGCTGTTGTTACCAATCACTAATTATTTGCCGTAACCCTTCTTGTAGAGGAAGTATTGTGCTAGTCGGGCAGAAAATGCTGTCAAACTAATGCTGAAAATGCTGATATTGACAGCAAAACCTTCCGTTTTGTGCCAATACAATATGGAAGGTCGAAGAGGGGGGGGGAGCAAAAACTACCTGCGCCAGTGGCCGACTGTGCAATCGGTGAGTCTCTTAATTTGCGTTATTTATTTTTTAAATAAAGACGTATAGTTGTGGCAAAATCTAAAATCCAACTTTTCATGAATCGTGCTGGACTCAAAATCACTGCGACGTCAGTTAGGATGCGTCGGTGCCCGTTCTTTTATCGGCAGCATTCTAAAACGAATGATGCGGAAATCGAAATGTGACAGACAGATCGACGACGACGCAGACGTAGAGAGCGACTAATAACTCCCCCGGCTTGCCCGTCAGGCTTGACGTTTTATTCGCCGACGTAGTCCGACTTGGTCGGCCAATAAAACCTTTTTGCTACGTCTCTTTAAAGAGAAAAGAAATTGCATTGCTCAGTGAAAATTCTCAGTTGCTAATTTTTCACTTTCGCCTTTGTTATTTGTCAACGTATCAGTTCCCCAAAACTGTCAAAAAAGTCTGACATTTCAGTCAAGCAGCCAGGTCACGTGATTGCAAAACTCAAAAGTGCAAAAAGTAAGAGCAATATGCCTGTGGTGGATTGTCATTATTAAGGTCTCATAGAAGTCACCTGGGACCGTCCCTAGGACGTCTCAAAATTACATATCGGATACGTATCTACAACTATCAAAAGTACTATCCCTGGGACGAGACTTTGGGAATTCAGGGGGTCGTCTCCGATACGTATCGATACGAAATTTTGCGTTACGGGTAACAAGCTCAGCAAATTTACGGTGTCTCATCATTTGAACGACCGCGCCGCTACACGACTGCTCCGCTACGATTACGACTACCCTCCCCCCCAGACTAGAGAACCCGGCATTTGGAGTAAAACAGGAGAAAGGATTTCGTTGTGATTCGTCTGCGCGATTTCCGGATTATTCGTGTGAACTCAACGCCGGCGGCAATTCAAACGTGGAATTCGCCCCACTTCATTGGTGTCAGCAACTAATTTCAATCAACCCATTTCCAAGAAAACTTTCTCAACCCCTCACGTGTCTTCAAATAAGGTTAAATAATAAATTGATTGAAAAGATAGTTTATCATAACAACAGGTGACAAGTCTTAAAAAATTCTTTTTCTCGACACAAAAAATAGTGTAGGTATGAGAGTTAAGAAATAATTAATTTCCTAGATTCTCTGTTTTTTCTTAAAGCTAAAATTCCAACAAAAATGATTTGTTAACATGCGTGTTACATGTTTCTCACTTCTTTTTGAATTGTTACACTACTTACAGAAATTAAGCATGTGTTCAACAGATTTTAAATAATGGTTGCTCATTGTCCATTGATCATCTGCATTTCTTTTATTTGTTTGCATAATTTAATTTTAGATAAAAGCAAGTGACAATATATTTTTACTTTTAGTCTCAATTATAGAATCAAAAGACAGCAGTGAGCTTGAGTGAGCACGAAATTTAGTATACTAAATAAAGAATGTCAACTCACCTTTCCAGCACGGCAGCAAATGCTAGCTGGCTCGTCCTTCCAGCGTAGCGCCCTTCAGTGCGGACATTGGCGGTCCATGCGACCGAGCACATGTGGCTGGTGTGCCAGATCCAGCAGCCTGTGGCAATGAAAAAAGAGCATTTTTATCAGGACTTATCCTTGAAAATCCAGATCTACATGCAGAAAGTTTAATAGTCTCCAAGAATGAGCAGCCGCACATAAGGTGACCGGAAATTTCGTCAAATACCCTTTTAAATAGTCATGTTTGTCATTTCGTCAAAAAGTGTGGTAAAGAGAATAGAGATGTGTGCATGGAAGGTAGGTATAATGGTTTTTTAAAGTGAAGTGTTACTAAGAAAAACATTTTAATTTTTAAAAACTTCTTTCAAAGCAAACCCATTCTTCTTTTCTTAGAAACCCATCGCTTAAGCAAATAGTTGTAAAGTCCATCTTAAATATATTTATCCTAACTTAGCAGGACATTATATTACTTAATGAGAAAATTTTTTTAACTTAAATTTAAAACAGAAATGGGCTCTGTTTTATCTACCATTTGACGAAATGACGAAATGTCTGTTTGAATAGCAGAATAAAATATAAGAACCCCTTTTAGCTATCTCCACGCCAATCTACCTGTGCGTGTAGACGGCCTTCGCAGTCGTCAGCAGACTCAGCCGCGCGATGCTGACTCTGGCGCTGCCGCTGCGCCTCCAGGCGATGCAGATGGACCGCCTCGTCCTCGGCTTCACGGCATTCAGCTGTGCGCAGTCGATTTGCTTCAAGACGATGATGGCGCTCGTCGGGTGTCTCCGACGCCCTGCGCTTCTTGGCTGCCGATGCAGCGCGTGTAGAACGGGAAATATTTCCGCGTTTCGGTGGCATTTTAAGCAAATAGTAAATATAAAAAATGAGTAAACAGAAGAAAATTGCAAAATCGGCAGATCAGATTGGAGATCACAATCGATTATGATTTGGAGAGAAATAAACCTGAATTGAAAATTCGCCTCCTTAAGAAGGACCCAGCGTACAAGATTTTTCGTCTGTAAAAATCAATAAAAAAGAGCCTTTAGCCCCGACCAGTCTGTCCGCCCAGCCAATGCAGGGGCTGACTAAAGGCGCCGATAATAAAACCAATTGAATCTCGGCACAGTCCTAGCTATCTGCTTACATTGTACAACTGTTATGTACACACAGCCTAAGCCCAACCCCTTTTCCGAGGGGATCATTAAATTTAACTGCTCCCCAAACACGCGAGGGTTTTATTTGCGTTGAACGCAGAACACGCGCACTCCCCCTCCCCCAATACACAGCGACCCGCGGGCCACATGACCCCCGAAATTGCGAAGAAATTATTAATCTTATAATTTTATTACGGTTTCGTACATAAATGCAATTTTCGTAAGGCAATTTCATAAAATTACAATTTCGTTTTATACGAAGATTGCAATTCCTGTAATTCTCAATTTTTAAGATACTACTTGTTTGAGTAGAGGGAATAGAATTTTTAAATTACAAATCTTGCACTTCTGCTGCACACTGCAATTACAATTTATGTAATCTGCATGGGAACTGTTATTTAATGCCACTTACGTATTTATTCATTGAGTTGTTTGATCAGACTGAAATGAAACTTACATGTAATATTATGAACATAAGAAAACAAAAAGGACGTAGCGCTATTCACTGAAATATGACTTTGTTTTTGAAGAATCATGTTATAAACCCAATTTATGACTTAAAATACTTATATTAGAAAAACTGTGCACCAAATTATACTTAAAATGAAGTAAATGAATACTTAAACTATGAAGTATAAAAAACTATATTTTGTGACTTGATTACTGTTTTATAATTTTTTTTGACGAAACTAGTATTAATTTTTGTTTATCTCAACACAATTATCCGAATATTCTAATTGCATTCTGCATCTTCTCTTGTGCAGTATAAACATATTACCTTAGGCTTTATAGCCTAAAAAGTCCAGGTTTCATGCCTTCTAGTCTTATTCTGCAACTGGAAAATTCTCTAACCATAATTTTCAATCAAAATTGTTTATGCCTATCTGTGCTTATGCCTATGATTTTGTAATTTAATTCAGATTTACATTCATACTATATAGCATAGGTAGGGCCTAAATGGATTAAAAATCATTCAGCCATTATTTTGGTTTCAGTGAGAAAACTTAATATATAATAGCCTATGGGGCTAATATTTTCATTAAGCTATTAGTTATAGCCATGGCTAATTCAAGGAAATGGGCTTTGCTTGCTTGCCGTGCAAAGCCTTTGCTTTGACCTTTCTAATTCTAGGCTAATATATAATGATTGTTGTGATACCACTGATACAGTTGGCCTATGTGCCATAGTTTGGAAGGCGAAATGTACAACAGGATTTTCCAGTGTACAAAAAGGGTAGCTAGGGGTGTAAGACCAAGATGGCCACACACCAAGATGGCCACAGCTGGGGTGGGGGTCACGGAAAATGACAGCTGGTTTACTATTGGATAGCTTCGGGTGGGGAGATGTGGGTTGCAATGGGGGGGTTTAGACAGGCAGTCAAAATTTTATTAGTATATTGCAGGGCTAAAACAAAAATGGTTACGAGTCTTAATTTCCTACTTATAGTAGGCCCCAAAGAGGTGTAAACATATTTCGTATTAAACAAATCTCTTCTTCATATAAAATCTGGTGTAGCTTTTTCCATTTCTCTTATTGGTCGAGACTAATTTACTTGTTTAAAGGAATAAAAACTGGGTAAATTTCATGCCCTGTTCAAAATTCATCTGTCTCATTCACTGACAGTAGTCTAAGCACTTAGATACAAAATGGCAGGCGCATATCCATGTGTAGTCTGTCTGCAGCCAGTTTGCGAAGGACAAGAAGCAATTGAGTGTTCTCAATGCTTGAATTGGCAGCACCGTGCATGCGATAGTTGCGTCACAATCGATGAGTATTCTGCAATGAGAAATGTCGGTGAGTTTTTTTGGCTTTGCAATCAATGCAATAGACGGGCTCCTGCAGGTAACTTAGCAGTGTCTCAAGCTGCAGATGCTGCAGAGGTACATGTACAAGCCCCGAATTCTGGACCAGCGGCTGTTCCTCTGCCTGCTGAAAATCCAGAACCAGTGCATTTGATTCCGGCACAAGCAGAAAATTTTCTTTACCAGTATCCAGATTTCAATGACCCTGATCCAGCTCTGGAAGAATCCATTCAAATTCCTCCAGCAGAGCTTGCACGCCTCGCAGCCCACCTCCCCAGCCCTTTGAGATTCTTACAGGTGCAGGATGCAGTCACGGAAAAGACCTTCTAGTGTAGTATGTCCAACGAGACCTTGGCCATCTGATGGATGAAAAAACGCGGCGAAATGGCAACACATACTATCGCTGCACTAAGCGTTTATCACTGCACTGTCATGGCTCCGCAGTCCGCCGTGCTGATGGAACCATAGAATCCCTTGCTCCGCACACGTGCGATCCAGTTGATCGGCCAGCTCAGAAGAGAAAGGCAGCAAAGGAGGTAAAGGAGGGAGCAAAGCGCATGTTGTTTTACCTCTGCTAGAATTATCGCGGAGGAGAAGGTAAGAGAATTTTCACCTGAAGTGCAGGAGGTGCTTAGTATTGAGTCATTAGTCGCAATGCAAATTACAGACGCAAAAAAGATCGCCCTATGGAACCTGTTGACGTACATTTCAAGTTGATCCTAGACATGTACCTGCCCAGTTTCATTTGCAGGATGTGACAGTTCCTGAGACAAACGGGCGACACTTCGTCTTCATGACGACAACTCAGCGAAAACTATTATCAACCCGACGAATCTTGAAGTGCGACGGAACGACGCTCAAATTTGGGATGGGGGGGTTTCTTGCGTCGCACTTACAGAGCAAGCAGCCTTTACTTGGGCTAGTCACTGCATGTATGTGTGACTTAGTGCACTTCTGCCTCCGTATTTCATCATCACCTCACCATCCCCATCATTATGCATGATATTATATTATATCGTGAATGGGTGGCAACTGATGCAGCTTTTTTAGTTTTTTATTTCCACTTCTATTCAGTTCACATACGAGCCGTATTCTGTTGTTTAAGTTGAATACAAAAGGTAGGCGGGTTGGTT
>NIVC01003371.1:45000-50330 GCA_002269645.1 Macrostomum lignano | reverse complement strand
AGAAGTGGTTGCCAGGGCCCGCATAGTGATGCCCGGAGTACACGGCGGATAACATGGGGTTGAGGCCGATCTGGGAGGTCAGAGAGCTGCTTACCGTGAGACTGTGAGACGGCGACTCAAAGCACACAGGTACTCACCACTACAATGTCCAGGCCGTCAGCGAGGTAGTCTGGTAGGGCGGTAATGGTGCTGGGCAGCGGCTGTTTTGCTCGTCCACCAGCAGCTGGCTGCGGAACTTCTCGCAGCGGGGACAGGCGCCGATAGCGTTCAGCTCCAGGCGCTGGCGCTTCGTCAGCAGGCTGCAATTGGAGGGCTGGCTGTGTCAGCTTGGTGAGTGGCTGTGTCAGCTGGGTGAGTGGCTGTCAGCTTGGTGAGTGGCTGTGTCAGCTGGGTATGTGGTTGTGTCAGCTGGGTATGTGGCTGTGTCAGCTTGGTGAGTGGCTGTGTCAGCTGGGTGTGTGGCTGTGTCAGCTGGGTGTGGCTGTGTCATTTGGGAGGGTGGCTCTGTCAGCTGGGTGGCTGTGTCAGCTGGGTGAGTGGCTGTGTCAGCTGGGTGAGTGGCTGTGTCAGCTGGGTGGCTGTGTCAGCAGACAGCAAATGGGTAGCACCTGACCTTTCCACATTTTTGGCTCCAGATGGTATCACAATAGGTTTGTGTCATAAGCTGCTGCTGCTGTTGCTGCTGCTGATGCTGCTGCAAAAGCATCAGGTGCTGCTGCTGCTGTTGCTGCGGAGTGGCCGGAGGGGTCGGCAGGTGCACAGAGGTCACAGATGAGCTGGGCTGAGACACGGGACTCATGAGATGATTGACTTGATGTTGCTGCTGCTGTGGCTGCTGAATGATCACGCCAGACTGCTGTTCTCCGTTAACCATGCCGTTACCAGGGACATTTTGAACGATCACTGGCTGCTGGGCATAGGAGACCGCTGAGCCGGTGTGGTGATAAGCAGGTGCGAAAGCCTGAGGCTGATGTGCAGATGCTGATGTAGACAAAGTCAGCGCCTGGCCAGCTGCACTCATCCTTTCAGCAGATTGTTTGATCGACGAAATTGAGCAAAAATTAACTAATACCTTGATGGACTCAGGTGTAAGTGACTAACTAAGCTGGATTATACTTATTCAGTAATAAAGCAATAATTTTAGTGCTGTGCTGACAGGGTGATAGCGTCAAGTATCTCTGAGGGGATCCTTTGGGGGGGGGAAATTGATTTGCGATCTGAAATAGGAATAGAAAATCTTATTTTAATAATAGAATATTGCAATCATTAGCAATTTTTAATTGCTTGAACTTTATTTTTAAATAGTAAGTTTCAATAAAGTAAATGTCAAATGAGTGACACAGTTGTGTAGATAATTTTGATTAAATGCTGAAATTTTAATCTAAAAATGCAATTGATTGTGAAATTAAATTAATCAATTAAAGTACCTATCATAGGTAATACTAACAAAATATAATTATACCATTTGCAAAATAAGTTCTTTTGAAATACTATAAAAATTATATAGTCACTCTGTCTTTTAGAAATCTTTGGTTTAAACATCTACTTATAGGTATTAGTGCAAAAAACAGGCCATATTGAGACTTAAATTTCTTGTAAAAATTGGTACCACAAAATTTAAGTCCAATATCCAAATCAAATGCTTCTTAAAGACTTAGTAAGTGATGAAATACCATGAAATTATGCTTAAATGTGTATCATAACAACATGTATGCAGGAAAATTTATCTGTATTGGTTCTGTAAAGTTTGAAAAAATAACACTTCTATTCTTTATAATAGTATAATAGTTTGCTATTAATTGTGTTGAACTTATACAAAATATTTTGTTTCAATATACTAAATATTTTGTTATAGCTATGAAAATAGATTGAGGAATCATTTCTAAATGTATAGCCATAGGGGAATGACTATAATAAGGAGTGAATTTGAGGATTTTGAAGACTTTGAGAAAAAACCGAAGTAGAGTCAAAGAGCTCCTCAAAACCATCAAATAAAGTTCAAGCTACAAACTTTTATAGAGTTAGATACAAGTTATTCCTTTCCAGATTTCTAAGAATTGTTGAAAGAAATTTACTAAAAGGAAATGGGAATAATTTAAAGAGTTATATAAAGAAAAATTGCTATATGACACAAATCTTAATGACACCTAGATTGGAAACCATTATATGTACTAGTAAAAGACTACTTAGACCATAATATATTAGACTGTTACAATAATACAGTAAGCTAGTAAAAATTTAGAAATATAAATTAAATTATATAATTTTAATATACATAATTAATAACATTTATTATTTAATATAATAGTGTCAATTTCATCTTTAGAAAAGCCTACAATAGGAGTTCTGATACCAAAATATTAGGAAATATTGAAAACAAGAACATTAGTGCATACAATGGATATTAATATCAAGTTGGTACTTCTTCACTTGTTATTTGTAAAATTACCATAACAATCAAGACAGTTTCTAACTATGCTAAATATTAATTGTACACCAATATGAACAATAAGAAAATTCCACATGGCTTTTATATGCCAGAAAATTTTTGCATGTAGCCACCCTTTTGCATATAGATTATATATCAAAAACAAAATGACAATTGAATTAAAATGATAATCTTAGGCAGAAAACAAGGAAGTTAACAAATTAGATAAAGTCTATATTTTAGAGCATATTGATAGAATGCTAGAAAATTTTGGTAGGCCTATAAATGATATATTCTGGAATATGGTATTAGGTAAGCTAAGGTTGATAATAAGAACTACTAGATGTTAAATTGTATCAATATATAAAAATAGGTTTAGGCCTTATATTAAATCTTTTAATAATTTGATAGTGTCCACACATTTAGGATCATATTATTTGTACAAGGAATATCTAGCATACATTTGTGAACAACTAGCATATATTAGGTTCATATTTTTTAAGTCTTACAATGTACATCTTTATCTATAAAAATGAAATCTGTGTATGTGTGTGTCTGTGGCCAATTTTGTTTGCTATGGACTCCCAAACCACATAACCAAATTATACCAAAATTTACACCCACCTTAAACTTTACACCCATCTGTAGAGCAAATTATTGCCTTTCAAAACTGAATATATATTAATATAAGATGACTGTTTAAATGATAAAAAGGCATGATCATATAAAAATGTCAAATTTTTTTCATACTATAGGTAGAGCTGTCAAAATTAGAGATTTTATTCGAGATGAGATTCGAGACGAGAAAGGCTTATAAGTTGAGAATTTCGAGACAAGACAAGACAAAGTAAATCTAAAAAATTATTTCAGAATTGCATCTTGTCTTGCTCTTATCTTGCCTTATCTTGTCTTAAATTTCTTGATAAGATACAATTCTAAAATATATTTTTTAGATTTTCCAGAATACTTTCTTAATTCTAGTTTAAATTCTTTGCTATTTATTCATAAGAATTTATGCTTATAGCATATAGGCCCTTGGCCATACTATGTCTATTATTAATTCGTCAAAAGACCTGTGTAGATTGTCTTCAAGTCTGCTATGATACACCTTGCTGCAGAACTGAAATGATAACTAAAAAAGTGCATATGCAATGCAAACTTGTATATAACGACATTCGTTAAATAATTGCTCAACATTGGCTAGATTTTACCATTTGAAAATTGCCCTATCAAGCATGTTACAACAAACAGTTGTATTTATATGAAAATTTGCTCCCCTTTTTATATCTTATCACTTAAAAGCTTTTGAAAAAAGGTATCAGAAAAATTCTTGAATCTTGTCTCGAATTTCTTGACAAAATTTGAGATTTCTCGAGACGAGAAAAAATGTTGAGATCTTGTCTCGAATCTTGTCTCATCGAGATCTTGTGACAGCTCTAACTATAGCGTATAGGAACGCAATCATTCTTTCATAAAAGTTTTCTTGAAATGATAGTCTACTAAAACTAAATATATACAGACTAACTATTTAAATGTTTTTTAATTAACTTAGGCCTATAAAATGTTTTTTTTCAGTTTGAACAGACAATTAAGACATTTTTTCAATGGTGATTATCTCCTAAAACTAATAAGTTTGGCCCTAAGGCTAAGCAATGATTGTCATGTAAAATTATTATATATATAACTAAACAATTATTTTTTTAATATATTATAAATATTTAAATGAATGATAATAGTTTCATCAAAAATGAAAAAATATTTTTTTAATTTACGACTACGTCAATGTTTACATTGATACTAGACTAGAATAAGCATTAACATACAGATTTTTAGGCAACCATTGGTATATTTCACATATTAGTGCATCTTGTTTGGCATACTTGGTATATATAGGCCTAGTATATAATCAAATATATTTTTTGTAACTTCTAGCATATCTATAGGCCTATGCCTAATATGATCCTGACTTCCATAGTCTATTTTGTTATAAGCCTAGTTATGCCAAAAATATGTTATAGTTATGGCTTATGCCATTTAATAATTAAATTTTATTAAAATCTGTTTTGAAGTCAAGGCTCATGACTTTAAACTAGGCCTATAAGGCTAACATGATAATAGCTAGACTAAATAGGCTGAGCTATATATACATATGATCTAGATGGCTAGACCTATCTTATTGCATGGATGAGTAACACCAACAATAAATTGATATTAAATAGTGAGTAGGCCTGTGCCAGGTTGACATGCCCATATAATATAACATAAGCCTAAGCTATAAGGAAAGAAAGCCCAAGCATAATGCAAAGACCATTCTAGTAGGCCTAACAGTAGGCCTAGCAGGGACACCGGACAAGGCCACAAGGGTACATTGATCACAACTTTACAAGACAATGTAAACAAGTACCCAGTACCAGGAGGTACTACCACTACCATCTGATGAAATAGGTCCTAGCGGTATAAAGGGGTGCCACCGAATTCGTCAACATCTAATTCGTCAACTCTGGTATAAAGGCTAAGCCTAGGGCCTAATAAAGCCACAAGAGCTAGTCTAATCGACTAATCCAATTGTTTCTATGATGAATTATAAGAAAAAATGCAGAAATTGTTAAATAGCGCAATTATGTGGTCAAACATCGAATTGTAAGTTCAACGCACATTATGCACTAGAGGCTCTGTTTCGTAACAAAAGCAATCAAAAAAGGAAAATAAAGTAGCTATTTTTTTAGAAAATCTTTATACGATGTATAATTAAAATAAAAAGATAAATGTCAAGAAATTTTACTTTTAGCATTCCTTAATAACTGATAGTACACTTTTATGCTATTTATGTTGATGCTTTCTATTATTTATACAATAAATTAAGCATAAAAATTAGTTTGTTGTTTAACTGCTTTATTCTTTG
>NIVC01003371.1:0-37500 GCA_002269645.1 Macrostomum lignano | reverse complement strand
AGATCTAGAGGCATCCAATTCCTCAGATCTAGAGGCATCCAATTCCTCAGATCTTGAGGCATCCAATTCCTCAGATCTAGAGGCATCCAATTCCTCAGATCTAGATGCATCCAATTCCTCAGATCTAGATGCATTCAGTTTCCCAAATCTAGAGGTTCTAGTTCCTCAGATCAATAGATTTCAGTTCCTCAGTCCTAGAGGCCTCCTTAAACTTACTTCAACAGCTCAAACTCGCTTTCGCAGGCGACCGCATCGGCCCGGACGCTGGCGATCTGGTGTGCGCATCCAACGGCGTAACCTACTCAGACCAGTGCCGGATGAACCACGACGCCTGCCTTCGCGGCGTCAACACCACGAAGCTGTCCACCGGCGAGTGTCCAACCGGCAAATACTGCACCGAGTGCCGGCATCCTTACCAGCGCTGCCGAGTTGAGAATGAGCTGACAGGCGTGTCCACCTGTCACTGTCCGGAGTCCTGTCCGCCAGTGCTCAGTCCGGTTTGCGGCTCCGACAATAACACCTACGAGTCGCTGTGCCACCTGTACAGGCACGCCTGTCTGAACAATCTGCCACCGAAACAGCTGCTGCCAGTCCATCGCGGCAGCTGCAGCCGGGAGGGCCTGTGCGGCCGTGGCCGCAGCCAGCCCTGCCTGTTTGGCGGCGTCTGTCGGGTGCGCATCGAGGAGAAGTTGATGTCGCATCACCAGATTAGCTACAGTGGCAAGTTCGCCTGCGACCCGCCCGAATGCCTCTGGTCGGAGACGCCAGACGATGCTGAGCCGGCCGGAGACCGCTGGCTGCTGGCCGTGATTCTGTCCGCCGCAGGCGGAGAGTTCAGCGCCCAGGTGTGCGGTACGGACGGCGTCACGTACAAATCTGAGTGCCACCTGCGCCGGAGGGCGTTCGAATTGCGGCGCGACATTCGAGTCAGCGAGAGAAGCAGCTGCAATCCGTGCAGGAAGGTCACCTGTCCGCACTTCGGTCTGTGCCGCGTCAACTCGCGCGGCCAGCCGCAATGCCACTGTCCGACTAACTGTCTGTACAGCCCTGGCGAGACCAGCGTCTGCGGCAGCGACGGTCGAATCCACGACTCCGGCTGCGAGCTGAGGCGAACCTCCTGTCGGACTAAGCAAGACATTCAGATTTTGCCGATCGAGATGTGTGGCCAGGGAGCTGCTGGCAGAAGGAGGCGTGGGAATAAAGAAAAGCGCAGCGTCGACCGAGGACGCCAACAGCATCAGCATCGGCTGCGGCATTATCGAAAGCGCAGTTTCCTTGTTGCTCAGCAGTGACGGAAGATTTTAGAAGCTATAAACCCTAGCGCTGGGGCAACAAAACTTCGTAGCCATGATCTACAAGATTCAATACCCAGATTTGCACACCACTTCCGATCGAAGCGACTATGAGCGGTAAACTATTTTAAACAAAATTTTACTACAACAGTTTTGTTGACTTAACAAAACTACTCATATTTAATACTTATTCTCGTAGGCATGTAAAATTAAATTTATCATTAATAGCTTTAATAAACAAACAATCAATCACCGCGAGGTTTTATTTACTTCGGTGGTCGGAAAACTTAGAAAAAATCAACGTTTGACTCTTTTAAGTCACGTGTATGTACATGTACTCTACTACAAGGTTGCATTTAGGAGATGAAGATTATGTATGATACATCAATTATTACACACGAGTAACACTGTAAATTGCAATGCTTAGACAAATTGCAAGGGCGCGATGATATCGCATCAAGGACCACTGTAGTCCTTGTATCGCATCTGAATTAAAACGAGTCCACCAGAGCTGAACTTCACTATCTAACTTAATCTGCTTCTTGCAAAGAAAATCTCGAAGAAAAAGTATCGGGGTTTTAAAGGAATTTAAAGTAATTTTTAAGCGGCTTCACTCCGGATTTGCTGAAAGAAAATTAAGTCGTTAATTTCTAGAAACAGTCGAGCAATCCCGCGAATTTGATTTCGGCACTGTATTATCGCAGGCCCTGCGCCTCGAGAATAATTAACTTATTTTTCGAAACTATCAAAGTAAAAGCTTTTTCGTGCGAAATACCGACTTAAAAGTTATATTAGTCAAAGTACCATACATGTATCTATAGCATTTAGTCGATATCAATGAAAAATGATTTTGGACATCCTTTTAAGCGATTACAAACGAATACCAATCGTAACGAGGTCCTACTGTACAGCATGCTTCGTTACTACTTTGGCTGTTGTAAGTCTGCGCAATTGATTTTGATTTTCTATATCCCACCCAGTGTATGCGTGTATATTTATTTAAGTTGTATATTATGATTCATTTACTTTTCTCAAACTTGCTTTTCTACATTATTAGTATCTGGAATTCGTTGGTCCCCATCAGCTTTATTATAATCCGAAGTTGCTGCTAACAACAATGCAGGTAAATAAATTGTTTATTGTGTTGATTTTATGCAGAAATTATTAAGTACCTTATTTTCTTCTCAGTGAAGAGCAGTATGACTATTGGTATTACATGTTGTTATTGGTAAAATTTGAAAGATTTCAACACAGGCTATATAAAATAAGATAACTTTAAAGAACTTACATGATAAATAATGGATAAAGGCATTTTTTACTTTGAATTTTTTGTTGCAATTAAATTACTTTTTCATTATTATTTTGAGATTTGTTGGTCTCAAGGATAGTAGTTAATTTCATATACAATATGCATAATCCAAGGTTAACTCTAACTGTAACAACCCTATTAACACAAACTATAGAAATAAAAGGTAAAGAGCTATAACAAATTTTAGACAGATATATACAAAAGGATCAACAAATTTAAACTTACTTCATTTGTTACAATATTCATTAATTTATGAAATTGAGTCAAAATGATCATATAAAATTTTCAGCAATTCTAATTATATTTTAGATTTGGCGACCAATAACTTGTTTTCTGTTTCTTGGAAAGCTCAACTTCAGCTTCTTCTTTCGCCTCTTAGCCGTGTACCGCTGCTGTCGCATGCTCGAGGAGGACGTATTTCGGAATCGCACAGGCGACCTCGTCTTTATGCTGGCATTCTGTGGCTTCTTTATTCTAGTGAGAGTTGATGCAATTTTAATTTTATGATCGGCTATAGGCTTGTACTATAGTTCTAGGACTTAAAAGGACCAATATACAGAGACAGTATATAGGTGCAATTAGTGTCAAAGATTTCCGACAAGTTATGAATAATGGTTTGGTTGTCTCCGGGCACCATTCAACAGGTGTATTGAAGACTGACATCTTTCTACATGTACGTACGTATATGGACTTGATACTTGATAATTGAGGGCCAACCCAACACCCAAGGCACAGAGAGTGTGTACACCCTGCGTGAGCGTGTTATGTGCCTCAGAGCTGGTTTGTGGGACGTATACGATTCTTGATCAAAATTCACTTAATTTTCAGCTAGCAAACTGTTTCCTTGGCTCGGCATTCCTGGCGCAGTCCTTTCTCATGTCGATGATCTACCTGTGGTGCCGTAATCGCTGGTACAGGTTCATCAACTTGCACCTAATTGGCCAGATCGCATTTCCGGCACTGTTTCTGCCGCTAATAATCTTATTGATATCGATGGTGCTGTATAAGTCTGCTTGCATGGCCAATCTGCTAGGTGAGATTAGTTTAATTACAGGTTTTGCATGTACAATGGGATTATTGCACCTGTGCTAAATCATGAGATACAATAGCTTATGACCTTATGTTAACCGATTAAGTGTGTTAAAGCTTACAACCTGTACTGATTACAGTGTGAAGAAGATAGCGCGCTTTAGGATTTTTATTTTATTAGCTAGCCAGGTTGATTGGTTGTGTTGCATATCAAACCTGTTCTGATTATAGAGTGGGGTGGTTGGTTGTATCACGAATTAATTAATTTTTGTAAATTTTCGCACCTGGGCAACATGGAATCAGGGGCTTGTGTACCTTTGCTAGTTGGATTGGATACATGTACTATTATTATGCTTACACACTGCTGCGAATATATTTCATGCAGGCATATTAGTCGGTCATCTGTACTTCTTTTTCGACGGAGTATTTCCTCAACTTGGCCACGGATTTCAAGTGTTGCGCACTCCCCGATTTTTGTAAGCCCGGTCTGAATTTGAAGATTTTATTAACGAGCATAAAAAATTTAATAACATCCTTTCTTTATCTCCATTATTGCAGGCGTAAACTTTTCGATGAACATCGAGAGCCATTTACAGAACCAGGCATGAATTGAAGCAACTACTTTTAGTAGCACAAATACTGCACATAGAGTTTGCATTTAAAAAATTATTTTCTTAGATCAAATAGCTATTTACTAAGTGGCTTTACGAGTAGTCAGGTGTAAGAGCAGAGTTTAAATAATTTTTATTGCGTTATTTTTTACCATTGGTTTTATTTTTTAAACATAAATGAAATAAATACACCTTATTTTTAAAGTCTTTTAAAGTCTTTACTTTTTAAAGTCTATTTAAAAAAAATTCAACGCTCAAGCATTTATTGATGAAAATCTTACTTTTGTTTGTAAAATTTCTCATTATTATTAATAATAATATGTATTTGTCAGACAGTCAGGTTAAAAACAACAGATTGTTTCCGTGTGAGCCAATCGAATAAAAAATTAATAGTAAAAAAACGCGAATAAAGACACAGAACTGAAGCTGTTTGTAAAATTGATATATTATATTTTCATATTTCACATTGGATTGAGAGATACGTAATAAGAAATTAAAGCACAGAACGAAGCAGACAACATAAAATAAATGAAAGCTGATGAGCTCCAATCTTCTGGGTGCGTCGTGGCGTAGCGGTCAAGCGAATGACGCGTGAAATTCTAAAGGTCCCGAGTTCGATTCAGCAAAAAAATCAATAATTTATTCGAGGTCGACTACTACTTACTAAGTAGTACAACTGACAGGAATAGCAAGCTAAAAATCGCATGAAAATTTAAAATACAGAAGCCAGAAGGCTGCACAAGGCAGGTAGACGCGCGTGGTTTGGTCAGTCAGAATTTTCCATGCGCAATAAACAAACCGAATAATCAAAGTTCAAAAAAATTACAGATGAACAACCAAACCAAATTTACAGGAGTATTTAAACAGGTCAGCAGAAACAGATTCAATCATGCTTGACTAGTGGAAAAATGACGATGATTGAACGCGGATCGCCAAATGATTGCCAGCCAAATGAATATTATACTGTATAATATAATATAGGTACACTCTGCGCCTTGGTGATCGGGGAACCTTCGGGTGTACTTTGGCGCAGGAACAGCCAAGCTACTATCATGTCAGCTGTACTACAGCTACGGTAATAAATGAGCATAGAAAACTCCATTGGAGTAGTGGTCAGTAGTCAGTAGCGCGAATGACAATAAAAAAATCTAATCTCGCTAATTAAACAATTCGATCAGCACTGGGAAGAGCCGACATCATCGTACCAGGCCGAAGCTGCACCAGCTGCTGGGTGTCTTGCTGGCTCCCTGCCTGCAGCTGTCGCTGTGGTTGTCGGCTCAACGCTAATCCGAGTCAACCGTTCGAGATCTCGCTCGGTCAGGTGCAGCTGCTGGGGCGGCCGGCCGTCTCTGGTGCTGCTGTAGCCGCTGCTGCTGCTGACTGTGGACTCGGCGCCTGCAGCTACCGTGGACAGCCTGGTTGGCGTCTGCTGCTGACGAGAGGAAGGACCGGCGGCAGAGTTCGCGGTAGCCAACGCCTCGGCAGCAGTTCGCTCTTCTAAAACGCTCAAACGCTTCGAAATAAAAGCGGCAGATGAAGAAGTGGGAGGCTGAAGCGGCGGCAGCGACATGGCGGATGACAACTCGCTGTCCGACACTTCGGTGATTGTGGACAAATTCGGCTCGTAGACGGAGTCCTCGGCACCGGCCAGCAGCTGGAGCTGCTCATCACCGCTGCCGTATATCAGCTGCTTCAGTGTCTGGCCTTCGTTCGGCTGCCAGGGCGCCTTGCTGGGAGGCGGCTGCGGCTGCTGTTTGGCCGAAGGAGCCTCCGGCAGGTCCGATTCGCTCTCTTGCGACGGGCGTCGAAAGCCGGGAGGCGGCGGCGGGGGCGGCGGTGGCTGAGGCTGAGACGGAGGTGGCGTGGCCGGTACAGCCGGGTCATTGTCGTCTATCTCGGCTAGAAGCTCAGTGTCCGCCGCAGTGACCGGCAGGAACTGGCCAGAGTGCACGCTGAGCAGCGACTCCTGCGAAGAGGAGGACACGGACTCGATCAGCTGCTGCTGTACAGGCGTGTTGGCCACGTCTTGAAGGCCTAGCAGAGCAGTGGCAGCCAGCTGCAGCAGTCGGCCAGCCTGCCTGCCTCCGCCGCCTCCGCTAAGCTGCAGTAGCACGAACTCCTGCCCAACTTCCAGCAGATCAAAGCCAAGCGACGACAACAACTCGTGACAACCGTCGGAGCCGCGCCATAGTTGCACAGGGACTCGCAGTTCCGCTGTGGCCGTCCGCGGCATTGTGCTGGACACTGTTGGCCGGCCTGAAGTCCGGCTGGACGTTGAAGTTGAAGCCAGCAGCAGGTCGACCAGCTGCCGCAGCTGCTGGCCAGACGAGGCTGCCAGCAGGCGGGACAGAGCGCCCAGCGACCTGTCCGGGAGGCCCAGCAGCGCCATCAGACACGCCGACGTCTGCGCCAGGCGTTCGGCCGGGTCCAGAGTCGGGAAGAACAGCACAGCGGCAGTCGACTCGTCGCTAGGAACGGCGTTGAGGTCGTCGGTCGTCTTGCCGACGCCGCTCGTCAGCCGGAATCCCAGCGCCGCCAGAAGGTTGTGCCAGTGTCGGCTGGAGACCACCTGGCGACCGACTTTCTTTTCGACGCTTAATTGGCTGGTGTACATCGGCGTGCGACAGCCCTGCAGGGAGCGACAAAATATTTGAATTTCTCTTGTCAAAATTATCTAGCTTCATCAGTCACTATGATTACTTCGCTTCTGCGTCAGTCTCACCCCATCTCAATCTCACCTCATCTCAGTCCCATCTCATCTCAATCTCACCCCATCTCAGTCCCATTTCATCTCAATCTCACCCCATCTCAGTCTTACTCTCACCCCATCTCAGTCTCTCCTCATCTCAGTCTCACCCCATTTCAGTCTCACCCCATCTCAGTCTCACCCCATCTCAGTTTCATCCCATCTCAGTCTCACCCCATCTCAGTCCCATCTCATCTCAATCTCACCCCATCTCAGTCTCACTCTCACCCATCTCAGTCTCAGTCTCACCCCATCTCAGTCTCACCCCATCTCAGTCTCACCCCATCTCAATCTCACTCCATCTCAGTCTCACCCCATTTCAGTCTCACCCCATCTCAGTCTCACCCCATCTCAGTCTCACCCCATTTCAGTCTCACCCCATCTCAGTCTCACCCCATCTCAGTCTCTCCTCATCTCAGTCCCATCTCTTCTCAATCTCACCTCATCTCAGTCCCATCTCATCTCAATCTCACCTCATCTCAGTCCCATCTCATCTCAATCTCACCCCATCTCAGTCTCACTCTCACCCCATCTCAGTCTCTCCTCATCTCAGTTTCATCCCATCTCAGTCTCACCCCATCTCAGTCCCATCTCATCTCAATCTCACCCCATCTCAGTCTCACTCTCACCCATCTCAGTCTCACTCTCACCCCATCTCAGTCTCACCCCATCTCAGTCTCAACCCATCTCAATCTCACTCCATCTCAGTCTCACCCCATTTCAGTCTCACCCCATCTCAGTCTCACCCCATTTCAGTCTCACCCCATCTCAGTCTCACCCCATTTCAGTCTCACCCCATTTCAGTCTCACCCTATCTCAGTCTCTCCTCATCTCAGTTCCATCTCTTCTCAATCTCACCTCATCTCAGTCCCATCTCATCTCAATCTCACCTCATCTCAGTTCCATCTCATCTCAATCTCACCCCATCTCAGTCTCACTCTCACCCCATCTCAGTCTCTCCTCATCTCAGTTTCATCCCATCTCAGTCTCACCCCATCTCAGTCCCATCTCATCTCAATCTCACCCCATCTCAGTCTCACTCTCACCCATCTCAGTCTCACTCTCACCCCATCTCAGTCTCTCCTCATCTCAGTCTCACCTCATCTCAATCTCACCCAATCTCAGTCTCACCCCATTTCAATCTCAACCCATCTCAATCTTACCCCATCTCAGTTTCACCCCATCTCAATCTCACCCCATCTCAATCTCAACCCATCTCAACCTCACCCCATCTCAATCTCAACCCATCTGAATCTCACCCTATCTCAGTTTCATCCCATCTCAACCTCACCCCATCTCAATCTCACCTGGACAATCCGCTGCAGGGATTTCTCAATAAGATGCAGCAGAATTCGCAGCGCCTCTTTGCGCATCTGATCGGCGCCACCGCTGGTCCCGGCGCCAATTCCGGCGCCAATCAGAGCGGACAGCGAGCGCGCAATTGTTAAACTGCGTTTCCTCAGCCGAGCGGACGCGTCGCCAATCAGCGCCCAGCCGGCCCAGCACTGGGGCGCCGCGCTAATCTCGGCGCGCACCAGAGCTTGAGCCGCGCGTAGCGCCACCCCAGCCGGTTGGTCCTGCAACAGGCCGGTGTAGAAGGACTTCAACAGAGCGCGCGTAGCTTTGTCCGGCGCCGGCCAGAGGCACACGAGGCAGCAGCGAGCTCCGGCAGCGAGGAACGAACGGCACAGAGTCTGCAGACCGTCTGAGGTGGCCTGGCAAGCGGGGCTGACGTGGCCGCAGCTGAGCACTACAAGCCGGCAGGCGGGCAGGCGGGCCTGAGTCAGGTCATGCGGGGTGAGCAGTAGGTCGGATAGAGACGACGACTGCAGGTTGGCGTCCTCTGCCGAAGATGCTTCGGCGAATTGCTGCTGCTGCTGCTGCTGCTGCTGGTCCTGTACAGGCGGCGCCAGAACAATGGCCGATTGCGACCAGCTGATATTGGCGGCAAAGTGTAGCAGTTCAATTGGTTGGCTGTCTTCTTTTTGGTCAGTCTGCTGCTGCATCAGCTGCTGTAGCACAGCTCGGCGAGTTGCTTGACGACCGAGCAGCGGCTGGGGAGCCGCGGCCAGCAGGTCGGCAAGGCTGCGGCACTCGTGCTCCGCCGGCGGTGCTGACTGGCACCAGAGATGTCGGTCGGCAACGCTGCGGGGCAGCCAGGGGTTGCCGACGATCAGCTGACGGTGCGGCTGCAGCGACTCCGCGGCCGCGGCGGCTGAGGCGTCGGTACCGTCCCGTGCGGAGGTGGCCTCGGCAACTGTTGCTGGGGAGTCTTTTGGCCTGGAGTTGGGAAGATTGGAATTCGATAGAACAGGCGAGCTTGCAAATCCCCAGTTGCTGGGCCATCCTCACAGATCCCCAGTTGCTGGGCCAGCCTCCTAGATCCTCATCAGTTGCTGGTCCACCAGCCTCCCAGATCCTAATTTTCTGGGCCAGCCTCCCAGATCCCCAGTTGCTGGGCCAGCTTCCCATGCAGATCCTCATTTGCTGGGCCAGCCTCCCAGATCCCCAGTTGCTGGGCCAGCCTCCTAGATCGATCCTCATCAGTTGCTGGTCCACCAGCCTCCCAGATCCTAATTTTCTGGGCCAGCCTTTCAGATCCCCAGTTGCTGGGCCAGCTTCCCATGCAGATCCTCATTTGCTGGGCCAGCCTCCGAGATCCCCAGTTGCTGGGCCAGCTTCCCATGCAGATCCTCATTTGCTGGGCCAGCCTCCCAGATCCCCAGTTGCTGGGCCAGCTTCCCATGCAGATCCTCATTTGCTGGGCCAGCCTCCCAGATCCTCAGTTGCTGGGCCAGCCTCCCAGATCCTCAGTTGCTGGGCCAGCCTCCCAGATCCTCAGTTGCTGGGCCAGCCTCCCAGATCCTCAGTTGCTGGGCCAGCCTCCCAGATCCCCAGTTGCTGGGCCAGCCTCCCAGATCCCCAGTTGCTGGGCCAGCCTCCTAGATCCTCAGTTGCTGGACCAGCCTCCCAGATCCTCAGTTGCTGGGCCAGCCTCCCAGATCCTCAGTTGCTGGGCCAGCCTCCCAGATCCTCAGTTGCTGGGCCAGCCTCCCAGATCCCCAGTTGCTGGGCCAGCCTCCCAGATCCCCAGTTGCTGGGCCAGCCTCCTAGATCCTCAGTTGCTGGACCACCCGCCTCCCAGATCCCCAGCATCTCATGATCCCCATCTCCCAGCGCTCACCGATGCTGCAGGGGCAGAAGCTGCTGTCTGCAGTGCAGCAGGCAGTGCAGGCTGGGCGCCAGACTGATATTAAATCGGTCGCCGAGAGCCGCAGACGCAACGCTGGCACTGCTGGACTTCAGCAGGCTGAAAGGCACAAGGTAAAGGTCGCCCTGAGGCACAATGATGAGGCTTGGACGCTGCTGCTGCTGCTGTTGCGGCAGGTGAGGCTCCAACTCGGCGATAAGCACCGAGTACAGGTGGCCCAGAGCCCGACGCCCGATGCCGCTCCCGCTGGCGCCGCTGCCGCCGCTTCGTCCGGAGGCGAGCGACAGCGAATCGGCGGCCGCGGCGGCTGCGGCGGCTTTCGCAGCGGCGGCAGGAGCGGCGAAGAAGCCGGCTGAGACGGAGGCCACACTGTGGGCCTCGGAGTCCTCGCCGCCGCGCTCGAAGTCGGGGTCCAGCTGGTTCACGTCTGTCTGGCGGAATGCCACCAGCCCGTCTGCGGGGGTAAGCAGCCAGGTGTACAGGTACCCGGCGGCCAGGGAGAAGTACACCAGGCTGGAGTCGCAGTCGCGTACTAGGCGTAGCATCTCATCGTAGGTCATTGGGCCCTGCGGGTGAGTGGTTTCGAATGATTAAGTGAGTGATTGAGTGAGCGAGTGAGTGAGTGAGTGATAAAGAGAGTAATTGAGTGATTAAGTGAGTGATTAAGTAAGTGATAAAGAAAGTAATTGAGTGATTGAGTGATTAATTGAGTGATTGAGTGATTAATTGAGTGATTGAGTGAGTGATAAAGTCAGTGATTGAGTGATTAAGTGAGTGATTAGGTGAGTGCATGAATGAGTGAGTGAGTGAGTGAGTGAGTGAGTGAGTGAGTGAGTGAGCGAGTGAGTGAGTGAGTGAGTGAGTGAGTGAGTGAGTGAGTGAGTGAGCGAGCGAGCAAGTGAGTGAGTGAGCGAGTGAGTGAGTGAGTGAGTGAGTGAGTGAGTGAGTGAGCGAGCGAGCGAGTGAGTGAGTGAGTGAGCGAGTGAGTGAGTGAGTGAGTGAGTGAGTGAGTGAGTGAGCGAGCGAGCGAGTGAGTGAGTGAGTGAGTGAGTGAGTGAGTGAGTGAGTGAGTGAGTGAGTGAGCGAGTGAGTGAGTGAGTGAGTGAGTGAGTGAGTGAGTGAGTGAGTGAGTGAGTGAGTGAGCCCCCACCTGCAGGATGTCGCTCAGCTCCGCGTCGGCCTCCTTAGCCTGCCGGTCCAGCAGCAGGTCAACAAACGGCCTGGCCTGGCAAGTCTCTGCAGCAACGAGAGCCTCCTGGGGACGGCCGAGAGCGGCCAGGACTCTCTGCAGCGCCTGCGAACAGGCCGTCTGAGCTGACAGCAGCGCAGCCCGCTGCTCGGAGGCCAGGCGCTGACGCTCGCCACGGCGGAGCTCGTCGAATAAGTCGAACGCCGACTGCAACTGCTGGCGAGAGTCAGACAGGCGGCCGCTGGCCCAGAGAGAGAGGCCGAGCCGGTGGCGGAGCCGGGCCTCCTCCTCGCGGTAGCCGGTCTTCTCGGCGGCCTTAAGGTGGGCGGGTTCAATTAAGGTCATCGGGGGGCTTTCAAGTCGGGTGGTGTAGCCGCAGCCTAGCTTAAAGATCAAAGGGATTACCCGCAGCATAGCCTTAAGATCAAAGGGATTAGCCGCATCCTGGCCTCAAGATCAAAGGAATTAGCCTCAGTCTAGATTAAAGATCAAAGAGATTAGCCGCAGCATAGTCTCAATATCAAAGACGATTAGCCGCAGCCTAGCTTAAAGATCAAAGGAATTAGCCGCAGCCTAGATTAAAGATCAAAGGGGTTAGCCGCAGCCTAGATTAAAGATCAAAGGGGTTAGCCGCAGCATAGATTAAAGATCAAAGGGGTTAGCCGCAGCCTAGATTAAAGATCAAAGGGGTTAGCCGCAGCCTAGATTAAAGATCAAAGGGGTTAGCCGCAGCCTAGATTAAAGATCAAAGGGGTTAGCCGCAGCCTAGATTAAAGATCAAAGGGGTTAGCCGCAGCCTACATTTAAGATCAAAGAGACTTGCCGCTTTAGCCCAGACTCACCTGCAGCCCGTCGCGCAGGTAGCGTATGGCCTCCCCGTATCCAGCTAGGCAGTGGTGAATGCGGCCCAGCGCTGTCAGAGCCGACAGCTTCGCCTGTTCCTTGGCCAGCTCGCCCGCGGATCTCAGGTGCCGCTCCTGATAGTCCAGCGCCAGCCGGTAGTCGCCCTGAGCCTCGTAGGCCAGGCCGATGTTGCCGTAGGCTCGGCAGCGAGCTTCGGGCAGCGAGTTCAACTCGGCTAGCCGAAGATCCAGCAAATGGAATTCCAGACTGCGGCCGAAATCCGACATCTGCTGGTAGACCCTGCCCAGGCCCGAGGCCGCGTCCGCCTCTGTGCTGGGCGAGCCCGCCTGGTGATTGCGGAGTTGGATGTCTGTCTGTCTGTCTGTCTGTCTGTCTGTCTGTCTGTCTGTCTGTCTGTCTGTCTGTCTGTCTGTCTGTCTGTCCGTCTGTCTGTCTGTCTGTCTGTCTGTCTGTCTGTCTGTCTGTGTGTCTGCCTGTGTGTCTGCCTGTGTGTCTGCCTTAGTGTCCCTCCAAGTCTCTCCAATATCACCTCAGTAACTGTCCCAGAATCCCATCGCCATCATCGCGCACCTGTTTAGCCACCCTCAGCTGGTGGGTCAGGCAGCCAATCGCCTGCTCAAAGTTGCCGCTAGCAGCGTGCAGGCCGCCCATCTCGCCGTAGGCCGAGGCCATCCAGTCCAACCGCTGGGCCTCGTGAGCCACAACCAGCCGCTTCTCCTGGCAGACCAGCGCCTGCTGCAGGCTGCCGCTGTGCCGATGACAGGCGGCCAAGCCAGCCAGGGCCCGCTGCTGCCCAGCCAGATTAGCAATCCGCTGGCACAGAGCCAAATAGCGTTCGTAGCAACCAACGGCGCCTTCCCAGTCGCCAAGCGATTCGTAGCACACGCCTAATCGGCACAGAGCTTCGCCGCGTTCGCCGTCGACAGCCCGACGACTTGGCGGCAGACGGTCGAGCTGGGACAGCTGCTGCTCCAGGTAGCCAATGGCCTGTTCGAACTCGCTGCTGGACACCTTGGCAGCGGCTAGTTGACCGCAAGCTCTGGCCTCCAGGGCTGGCTGTCCGGACTCCTGAGCCAAGCGGAGGGCCTCCTCGAAGCACCGAACTGCGGAACTGACATTGCTCAGCGCCAGGTTGGTGCCGCCCAGGTGGCACAGCGCCTGCGGCGGTTGGGGATTTGATAATTAATAAACAAGTCGAATTGTATATGCAACTGTTACACAGCTTCTTGATAATTAGGCAGCTTATATTGACCTATTAGGTGGCCTATATTGACCAATTAGGTAGCTTATATTGACCAATTAGGTAGCTTATATTGACCCATTAGGTAGCTTATATTGACCCATTAGGTGGCTTATATTGACCAATTAGGTAGCTTATATTGACCCATTAGGTGGCTTATATTGACCAATTAGGCAGCTTATATTGACCCATTAGGTGGCTTATATTGACCAATTAGGTAGCTTATATTGACCAATTAGGCAGCTTATATTGACCTATTAGGTAGCTTATATTGACCCATTAGGTGGCTTATATTGACCAATTAGGTAGCTTATATTGACCAATTAGGTAGCTTATATTGACCAATTAGGTAGCTTATATTGACCCATTAGGTAGCTTATATTGACCCATTAGGTGGCTTATATTGACCCATTTGGTGGCTTATATTGACCCATCAGGTAGCTTATATTGACCCATTAGGTGGCTTATATTGACCAATTAGGTAGCTTATATTGACCCATTAGGTAGCTTATATTGACCCATTAGGTGGCTTATACTGACCCATTAGGTAGCTTACATTGACCCATTAGGTAGCTTATATTGACCAATTAGGTAGCTTATATTGACCTATTAGGTAGCTTATATTGACCCATTAGGTGGCTTATATTGACCAATTAGGTAGCTTATATTGACCAATTAGGTAGCTTATATTGACCCATCAGGTAGCTTATATTGACTCATTAGGTGGCTTATATTGACCCATTTGGTGGCTTATATTGACCCATCAGGTAGCTTATATTGACCCATTAGGTGGCTTATATTGACCAATTAGGTAGCTTATATTGACCCATTAGGTAGCTTATATTGACCCATTAGGTGGCTTATACTGACCCATTAGGTAGCTTACATTGACCCATTAGGTAGCTTATATTGACCAATTAGGTAGCTTATATTGACCTATTAGGTAGCTTATATTGACCCATTAGGTGGCTTATATTGACCAATTAGGTAGCTTATATTGACCAATTAGGTAGCTTATATTGACCCATCAGGTAGCTTATATTGACTCATTAGGTGGCTTATATTGACCCATTTGGTGGCTTATATTGACCCATCAGGTAGCTTATATTGACCCATTAGGTGGCTTATATTGACCAATTAGGTAGCTTATATTGACCCATTAGGTAGCTTATATTGACCCATTAGGTGGCTTATACTGACCCATTAGGTAGCTTACATTGACCCATTAGGTAGCTTATATTGACCCATTAGGTAGCTTATATTGACCCATTAGGTAGCTTATTTTGACCGGTTAGGTAGCTTACCTGACACACGGGCGCCTGGTCGAGCGGCGGCTGGCTAAGCGTCAATTTAGAATCGCCCAGGTGAGACTGCCTCTCCAGACTGTACGTGGCACTACTGTGCCTACCAGCCTCATCAACTACCTGCCTAGTCAATTCCAATTCTAATTGATGATGCCGTAGAGCGGCTAATTGGTTGCCAAGGCGGCTGTGCGCTTCGCCTAGGCCGACGTGAGCGGCCACTAATAGCCGAGGCCGATTGCCGGCAAGCTGAAGCTGCTCAGCCCGGAGCTCCATCGCTTGGGCGGTGTCACCCAGAGACATGCTGGCGTCGGCCAGATGACCGAGTGAGTGGAACTCCAGATCTGGCTGCTGCTGCTGCTGCAAGGAAAAGAAATAAACATCATATATTAAATTAGTATTCCGATAATAGCATTTGATTACACCTGTCCTAATGGGCTATTTCGCGGCGCATCTGAAGGCTGCGTACGGCTGTTCAGTCCAAGGACTAGGAGGGGGGTCGCCACCCACACCCTCAATTACCCCAGCTAATGCTGGCACCCATTTTACAGCTGTGTGAACTGAAGCAATGCAGAGTTGAGTACACAAATTGTTCCGAGTGAGTTGAGAATCGAACCCCCAACCTATCAATCGTGAGTATGACGCTCTAACCACTAGACATACAGTACATTACATAGCTCATTAGACAGTCTTTATGACCAGTTGCTAGGCAGCCTACCAGAGAGCAGTCTGCAAGGTCTGTTACGTAGTTCCAGAAACACGAGGCAGTTTAATAATTCAATAACCGGTAATTTATTATTCAATGTTCTTTGCTTTTGCAGAAGGCAGATGCTGGTGTCATTTTAGATTCAACAGACGCAGAGATCAGCTGAGCAACTTTTTGAGAGCAAAGATTAACAGCTCCAGTTAGTTGCCCTTCCGCTGACCCCTGAGCAGGCACACACAGGGTGTACAGCGCCCCTGAATTTCTAATCGTTAATCGTCCGACATGTACACTTTCTGAGCCTTGGTGGTTGGCCCTCATGGTCGAAGATTTCACGACAAGTCTGAGGACAATTTTCGAGCACGAGCCACAAATGAATTAAGTGGTCGCCCACGGAATCGAACGAGGGGTAACGGCGCGAGAGTCGTGCGTGTTGTCTGCTAAGCTGCTCTACCTGACTAATACGTAGCAGCCAGAGCTGGTAGACAACCGTTCGCGAAATAATGCAAAAAAGAGACAGACTGCAACTTGCTGTCACTGATGGCATCTTGCGAACTAAAATTCCAGAAGAAACCGTTTTCTTAACGAAGGTTCACGACTGCCTACGATCATGTCTGTCAGTCAAAAGCGTCGAGCACGAGATGCCTCAATGTGTCAAAAGGTGAATTCCATAGCCTTGACGCCACAGCAAGCATTGAATTTCACTTGAATTATAGGCGAACTGAAACTGCCAATGATTCAAACACGCCTGCCAACTTTGCTTCATTGCTAAGTGTAGGTCTCCAAATTTTAGAATGCAAGCGGGCCATTGCTAGCGATGCAATCATAAAACAATGACGCGTGTCCTTCGTAAACTTTTAAACTTGTCCGGGAAGACAGAAAAACAGAGGCAAAGACAATGACACAAAAGACCGTGTTTGCTTAAGGCACAGGGATGACGGATAGTTAAGGAAATAAAAGCTCTGGTATCGCACTCCGGAATTTTTTGCACTGGCTGTTGAATTTCACCCATTTTAATGAAATTCGACATCAGCTTCTGGTGGGTGCTGGGCAGCCAGCTGCTGCCGGTGCTGGCTCAGTGCCCCGCTCCCTTCAACATCGAGGCCGACAGGTGCATATTCGTGAACACAATTCAGAGCTTCACCTGGTGCGAGGCCAATCGGCAGTGCTCATCGATCGGAGGCGAGCTCATCAACTCGTACGGCTCGCTGCAGCAGCTGCCCAGCATGCCGAGTTTTCAAACTGGCAATGGAATCTGGCTCGGAGTGACCGACATGGCGGATGAGAGAAACGCCAGCAAGGAGGGCTGGCAGACGGTGTTCGGCAGAGGCCAGCTGCCTCTCAATGACTCTCTGTGGGTCAACGGTGACCCAAACAATAAAGGCGGTAAACAGGACTGCGTAGCCACCTATAAAAGCAGCGCGAAACTCGTCGACCTCTCCTGCTCTAAAAAACGCGGATTCGCGTGCGAGTTCGCTGCAGCTGCTCCGATTGCGGCCCAACTCACCGACCAGTGGAAGCGAACTCCGTTCAAGCGGTCCAGCTACAATCCCAGCTCTGAGTACTGCTTCACTGACCTGACCAACATCGACAGAGCTATTGAGTGCGTTGCCATGGCGATGAGATCGAAGGACAGCCAGCACGTGCTGTTCAATAAGAAGCAAAAGAAATGCCGCCTGCTGCACTTCACCGACGCTCAGGTGGAGGAGGCGATCGAGGTGAGCGCCGACTGGGTGAAGTTCGGCATGGAGTGAAGGCTGGAGTGTCAGAGATAAAATCTCAAAATTTAACTGCCGCGAAAGAAACAATCGGTTGAATCAAACTTTTTGAAAATGCACTTACGCACCTAAACCCAGTCGAAATTAGAGAGCAAATACACGAGTTTGCATTCCAAAATTGTTTTGGTATTGTTATTTTTTAGTTAAAAGGCCAAACTCTAGTGTCAACAACTGCAGGTTGAATTACGTGGGCCACGATTCCCGCTAATTTAGGCCAGTCAAAAATTGACTGTGTACGCTCGTAAATTTGCGAAGAAAATCAGGCCGCTTGACTTGATACCGTTTGTAATTGACTGCACTTGTTGGTCAGTTTGCATTGAGCAGAACTTGTTTCTATTTGATTTACTGTTGTGAATCTGCCTGTCCGTGCCAGTGCTATTTGGTTGCGTGCAGTGCACTTTTCGGGTTTGGACAGTCTGGACTGGCGTCTTCCTTAGGCCAGTTCTGGTTGGTTGAGGATTGGGCCTCGGCTCAAGCCCTCGCGTCCCCACTTTGCGTGTTCTGATTGGCTGGGCGTCCCAATCCGCTTTTGTTTTCTCACTTGTCTGTCTACCCCCCCTCTCCCCAGTATCTGTTTTTTTAAGTGCCACTCTGCGTGGAGGGGAGCCCGTGAACCTCGATTTTGTTTTGCGCGTAAAATACTAATTGACGACTTCCGCCAACCTCGAGACACCCAACTAGCCGGGGGTCAACCTCGCGGTTTTTATTTACTTTCTTTTGCCATACGGTCCAGCAAAGCCGTGACAGGCACCTACGACGTGTACGATTGCAGTATTGGATCCGTAACGGTAGGACAAATCCTCCTGTGAAGTGCCTGTACGCTTCCCGGCGTCGAACGCATCGACTTCCCCCTCTCTTCTTTTCTTTAAGTTGTCGAGTAACTGTCCGCTTGCAACGCCTCCCTTAAAGAGTCCGTACGTCTCTAGGGTCGCCGATCACTCCGTCCCTCCCCTCCCCGCGTCGGCAAGCTCTGGACAGTTTTGCACTCAAACTTTCATACGCAAACACCCGATTGCCAACCAATCGCACCAGCGTCCCGGGAAAGCCCAAAATTTTACGATTCTATCAAAAAAATTAACGTTTAAGTAAAATATTCGGCTTGGTCGCAACTTCTGCTTTCGCAGCACAAAATCCTCACTTAAATTCAGGCTTGGGCTTCAGCAGTCAGGATGAATGCCAACAAAAACTTTATGATTATCCATTCAAAGCGTAGCAGGCCCTTGAAAACGACATGCCACAATTCCACCTGTTTCAGGAAAACTAAAGTTTTTTGTTATTAAATTATTATAGCGATTATTCTCCTCAACAAGACTGTGGAGGATTTGGAGCACTGATGAGACCGAGGCTGCAGCAAAACTGTCGCTGTGTCTCCCTGTCCCTTCTTATTAAGCTGCCTTGAGCTGTTAAGGCAGGATCTTGCATTGAAAAAGATCGACGAGTGGGGGCGCTTACATTTTTTTCTGCAGGTAACAATTGGTTCGTTGTCATCTTGACACGGATGCAGACAAGCAGTTTTTGATGCCTCCCGTCAGCTTCTCAACTCCTCAGATAGACACTTTACTATTATTATAACGGGATGACAGCTACCCCGATGAATTCAAGATGAAGAAAAAGTTTCTTGCGAGTGCAAGATAGCTTGGATAGGTAACTCCTGTCTTTATTAAACAAAGGAACTTGCTGAGCAGACAGTACCTCTTTGACCCGACAATTTTCATGAAGCTAATCATCTGCTTCTGGTGGGTGCTGGGCAGCCAGCTGCTGCCGGTGCTGGCTCAGTGCCCCGCTCCCTTCTACATCGAGGCCGGCAGGTGCATATTCGTGAACCCATCCCAGAGCTTCACCTGGTGCGAGGCCAATCGGCAGTGCTCTGCGATCGGAGGCGAGCTCATCAACTCGTACAACTTGTTGAAGCTGCTGCCCAGCATGCCGAGTTTTCAAACTGGCAATAAATATTGGCTCGGAGTTACCGACTTGGCGAATGAGAGAGCAGCCAGCAAGGAGGGCTGGCAGACGGTGCTCGGAAAAGACAAGCTGCCTCTCGATGACTCGCTGTGGTTCGCCGGTGACCCAAACAATAAAGGCGGTAAGCAGGACTGCGTAGCCACCTATAAAAGCAGCGCTAAACTCGTCGACCTCTCCTGCTCTTACAAACTCGGATTCGCGTGCGAGTTCGCTGCAGCTGCTCCGATTGCGGCCCAACTCAACGGCCAGTGGAGGCGAACTCCGTTCAAGCGGTCCAGCTACAATCCCAGCACTGAGTACTGCTTCACTGACCTGACCAACATCGACAGCGCTATGAAGTGCGTTGCTATGGCGATGAGATCGAAGGACAGCCAGCACGTGCTGTTCAATAAGAAGCAAAAGAAATGCCGCCTGCTGCACTTCACCGATGCTCAGGTGGAGAAGGCGATCGAGATGAGCGCCGACTGGGTGAAGTTCGGCATGGAGTGAAGTCCCGAGAGTCTAAGCTGGCTGCATCCAAGCTTTTTGAAAATTCTTTTAACATCAAAAGCCTAAACCATTTGGAACCAGGGAACAAATACACGAGCTTGATTTAATTACACGAGTTGATTTCGAAGCTCAAGCCCGCATCGAAGAGGACTCTGTTAATCTTTGCTTTACAAACCAATTTCGCAAAGGCCAGAGAGCATTCGATATTGTACTTAAAATTTAAACTGTGAAAAGATAAAAAAAATTTAGATAGCTTCCTTAGCCTAATTCAATCCCAGAAAGCCTGAAGCAACTTATTTACCTGTAGCTATAAAGAAGCACACAGATAATGGTAGATGTAATGGACAGAGCAGCATCTGACTCTCTCGCGACGCCACCCCTGGTTCAATTCCGTGCGTGGCCGTGCAATTCACAGCCCCTGAGGACAACCATCCAAGGCACAGAGAGTGTACATGCCTGACCGATTAGAAAGTCAGGGCCGCTGTACAGGCGCGCTTGTATGTGCTCAGGAGTCAGCAAATGCGCAGAATTGCCGTCAGTATTGGCTGTGGGAAGATGTCGCCGAAGGCGTTGCGACACAGGAGTCCACAACCCTCTTGCAATTACTATCATCAATGGTAGATTAGAATTAATATTCCCATATCGCGTCCGCCATTTGGTTCATTAGTCGGTAGAACTTATAAAGGCAGTTTTCACAAGGCCTAACATTTTTTCACGCCATAAAAACCCAATTAGGGCTTTGAAACTCTCTGAAAGGCCCCTAAAAATTCTTATAAGGCCCTTCAAAAAAACCTGCACAGAAACGATGGAAACTAATGACAATGAGGAGTGTAAGACGCCATAAATTTACTCTAAATAATAGGCAAATTTTTAGCCCATACAGCGGCGTGGAGACTTTCTATCTTTTTTTTGAATGGCAAACATTCATTAGGGAGACAGAAGCTACATGTAGTCACTTGCTGAAAAAGTGAGACAAAGAAAAAACTACAGCTCGCTGCAGCTGCTGCCCAACATGCCGAGTTTTCAAACTGGCAATGGAATCTGGCTCGGAGTGACCGACATGGCGGATGAGAGAAACGCCAGCAGGGAGGGCTGGCAGACGGTGTTCGGCAAAGACCAGCTGCCTCTCGAGGACTCTCTGTGGAACGGCGGTGACCCAAACAACATAGACGGTAAGCAAGACTGCGTTAGTACAAGTGCCACTAACTATGGCAAACTCATCGACCTCTCCTGCTCTGACAAACGCGGATTCGCGTGCGAGTTCGCTGCAGCTGCTCCGATTGCGGCCCAACTCAACGGCCAGTGGAAGCGAACTCCGTTCAAGCGGTCCAGCTACAATCCCAGCACTGAGTACTGCTTCACTGACCTGGCAAACATCGATAGCGCTATCGAGTGCGTTGCCATGGCGATGAGATCGAAGGACAGCCAGCACGTGCTGTTCAATAAGAAACAAAAGAAATGCCGCCTGCTGCACTTCACCGACGCTCAGGTGGAGGAGGCGATCGAGACGAGCGCCGACTGGGTGAAGTTCGGCCTGACCTGAGAGGGGAGGAGGCTTGGAGCTGCTGGATCTGACCGCTGAACCGGCTGTGCAATCTAAATAGATACTTTAAGAATAGACTGAATAGTTGGTCCGAACATTTCTAACTTTGACCCGAATATTAAGGAGCATTGTGGGGTTTTTTACCAGTTTTGGTTGTGGTCCGTGGATTCTACAATAGCTTCACGTGGTTTTTGACCCCGTCGAAAGGAAAATAAATAATATATACGATGAAAATTTGAACCTGCATTCCCAAAATTGTTGTTAATCTGGTTTTAATTTTTTGATATATGGATCAAAGCTCGATTTGTTGCGCGTGGCCGCATTAGCACAAGTTTAAATCGAGCAATATTTGTATTACTAGTCCTTAAGTGGGTGACAGCAGCTTGCTCATAGCACAAACGTGCAATTAAACGTACTAATAGGCTGTTCAGTCCAAGGACTGGAAGGTCGCCACCCACACCCTCAATTACCCCAGCTAATGCTGGCACCCATTTTACAGCTGGGTGAACTGAAGCATTGCAGAGTTAAGTGTCTTGCTCAAGGACACTTATTGTTCCGATTGGGTCGAGATTCGAACCTCCGACCTATCAGTCGTGATTCTGACTCTCTAACCACTAGGCTACAACCCGCAGTGTACATGTCTGACCATTAGAAAGTCATGGGCCGCTGTGTACACCCCGTGTGAGCTGTGTATGAGTGAGTGCCTGCGTAAAGTATTGCATGTGCTCAGGAGTCTGTGGAATGCGCAGCGGCGTTCCTCACCAGCTCATCGCCCCTAGCCAACTGCAGGCACTCTTGAAACTCTTCGGCAGCCATTTGCCAGTCGCCCAGCTCGCCAAGGCACAGGCCCAGCTGGCAGCGGGCTCGCCAAATCGCCGAGCAGGATGACGAACAGCCCGGCCGCTGCAGCAGCTGTAGCTCAGCCCGATGCCAGGCCTCGGCCTCTCGCCACCTGCCCAGCTGGTGACAGACACAGCCGAGCCTGTGACAAGCGGCAGCCTCGCCCCGGCCGTCGTTGATTTCTGAGCACAGTCGGCGCCATTCTGAGCACAGTTCCAATGCGGCTTGACAGTCGCCCCGACCGCTGGCCAGGAATCCGGCCATGGACTCCAGGGCTCTGGCTAGCAGCCGGTGATTGGCCAGTTGGTCGCCGCTGTTAGCTCGAAGCTCGCGAGCCAAGTCCAGCTGTAGCTGCAGGTGGTGGGCCGCCCGTTCCGGCTGTCTCAGCGACTGATAAGCGGCGCCGAGGCGCCCGTGGCAGGCGCATTCGGATTGGCGATCGTAGCACTGCTGGAGCAGCTCCAGCTCCTCGGTGTGGTAGCGAAGGGCCAGGTCTGGCTGGCGCATGGCTGAGTAGGAGCAGCCTGCAGACCGGGATGTGTGGTTTTAAAATCGGGATTTGTAGATTTGAAATCGGGATTTGGGATTTGAAATCGGGATTTGTGCTTTGAAATCGGGATTCGTAGATTTGAAATCAGGATTTTTAGATTTGAAATCGGGATTTGTAGATTTGAAATAGGGATTTGTAGATTTGAAATCGGGATTTGTGGTTTTGAAATCGGGATTTTTGGTTTTAAAATCGGGATTTGTAGTTTTGAAATTGGGATTTGTAGATTTGAAATTGGGATTTGTAGATTTGAAATCGGGATTTGTAGATTTGAAATCGGGATTTGTAGATTTGAAATCAGGATTTTTGGTTTTAAAATCGGGATTTGTAGTTTTGAAATTGGGATTTGTAGACTTGAAATCGGGATTTGTAGATTTGAAATCGGGATTTGTGGTTTTGAAATCGGGATTTTTGGTTTTAAAATCGGGATTTGTAGTTTTGAAATTGGGATTTGTAGACTTGAAATCGGGATTTGTAGATTTGAAATCGGGATTTGTAGATTTGAAATCAGGATTTGTAGATTTGAAATCGGGATTTGTAGATTTGAAATCGGGATTTGTAGATTTGATATTGGGATCTGTAGATTTGAAATCGGGATTTGTGATTTTAAAATCGGGATTTTTGGTTTTAAAATCGAGATTTGTAGTTTTGAAATCGGGATTTGTGGTTTTGAAATCGGGATTTGTAGATTTGAAATCGGGATTTGTAGATTTGAAATCGGGATTTGTAGATTTGAAATTGGGAATTGTAGATTTGAAATCGGGATTTTTGGTTTTAAAATCGGGATTTGTAGTTTTGAAATCGGGATTTGTGGTTTTGAAATCGGGATTTGTGGTTTTGAAATCGGGATCTGTGGTTTTGAAATCGGGATTTGTGGTTTTGAAATCGGGATTTGTAGATTTGAAATCGGGATTTGTAGATTTGAAATTGGGATTTGTAGACTTGAAATTGGGATTTGTAGTTTTGAAATTGGGATTTGTAGTTTTGAAATTGGGATTTGTAGTTTTGAAATTGGGATTTGTAGACTTGAAATTGGGATTTGTAGATTTGAAATTGGGATTTGTAGACTTGAAATTGGGATTTGTAGATTTGACTTGTTACTCACCGATATTTCCAAGAGCTTTGGCCCTCCCAGGCCTATCATGCAGCAGTTCCGCCAGTCTCAAGTGCGCCTTATGCAATTTGACAGCCGATTCGTAGTCGCCCAGAAGCTGATAGACCAGACCCAGGGAGCCGCAGGCGGCCGCCTCTAGCTCACGATTTGCGCAGCGTAGGGCGCAGTTCAACTGAGCCTCGTGCAGGCGTCGCGATTCGGCAAGGTCGCCGTCTAGACGATGACAGGCGCCTAGGGCGCCGCAGGCGCGACCCTGAAGCAGCGGGTCGCCTAGTTGCTGAGCCTGGGCCAGGGCCTCCTCCAGGTGTGGCCAGGCCTGACCGGGTTCGCGTTTGGCCAGGTGATCGGAGCCCAGGTTGAGCAGGGCTCGGCAGCGCTCTTCCCGGCTGCCCAGTCTAGGAAGAAATATTTAAAAAATCGTCATTTTTAGGACTATGATACTACTTTTAGTAGAAAAGTCAGACAAAATACAAAAGTGCATTTAAACTACTAGCATACAGCGCTATGATCAAACTACTAATAGTAGCGTTTATTATACACAAAATGAGGGTAGCCTTATCTATCAGGGGGGAGGGTTGTATGTAGCCTAGAGGTTAGAGCGTCGGACTCGCGGCTGAAAGGTCGGTTGTTCGATTCTCGACCCACTAGGAACTCTGCATTGATTCAGTTCACCCAGCTGTAAAATAGGTGCCAGCATTAGCTAGGGAAAGTCCTTGGACTGAACAGCCGTAGGGTATGGTACACAGCCACACATCCACCCACAGCCCCCATTAGGGCAGGTGTAATCAACTATTACTATGATTATTATCGGTAATGAAGACAAAACGCAGACGAATTATTAAATCTATCTTATTCTTAACAGAAGCTACAAATCGTAAGTAGTTTAGCTCTCAAAGCAAGCATAATCGCAAAATATAATAGATTAATTGAAACTACTGTGAAAAGATTAAATATTCATTAATTTAAGCTACTATTAGTAGTTTCAAACAGGTATCACTATAAAAAAAACAAAAAAATTACAGCTACTTTTAGTTACATCAAAAACGTACTAAATTTGAACCTACTAATAGTAGTTTCAACCGAGCATTTATCTCACCTATTAGCCAATCGCAGCTGTTCGCTGTGGCACTCTAGCGCATTGTCCAGCTCTCCCATAGCCAGATAGACGCTGCCAACGCTGCCAATTTCCGCAGCTTCAAGCAACGGCAAGTCGCTCTGATGGCAGAGCAGAGCGCACTGCCGGTGGCTTGACAGCGCGTTGGTTAAATCTCCCAGGGCGCTGTACAGATGTCCCAGATTAGTCAGGGCGTGAATCGCTGTGTCGCGTTGGCGAAGCTTCAACGCGCAACGCAGCTGTTGTTTCTGATGCGCCAGAGCTTCGGCGAAGTCGCCTTGGACGAAGTGGGCGGCGCCAAGATTGCCGTGGGCGCGGCATTGGCCTTCCTCGTCGCCTGGAGGTGATGCAGTTTGAATGGCAGATTTTATTGAGGTTGCTTGGATGCTTGCTAATTAGGAAATATAGAAATAAAGAAGCTCATGATGATGTGGAAGAGGAGAATCTGACTGAGGACCTGAGGATGGGGCGGAAGGTGAGGAGCTGACGACCTGAGGATGGGGCGGAAGCTGATGGATTGATGACATGAGGATGGGGC
Organism: Macrostomum lignano; assembly: GCA_002269645.1. Lineage (NCBI taxonomy): Eukaryota > Metazoa > Platyhelminthes > Macrostomidae > Macrostomum > Macrostomum lignano. The sequence goes on along the minus strand of NIVC01003371.1, from coordinate 12,080 downwards.
GGAAGCTGAGGATCTGACGACCTGAGGATGGGGCGGAAGCTGAGAGTCTGAGGACCTGAGGATGGGGCGGAAGCTGAGAGTCTGAGGACCTGAGGATGGGGCGGAAGCTGAGAGTCTGAGGACCTGAGGATGGGGCGGAAGCTGAGAGTCTGAGGACCTGAGGATGGGGCGGAAGCTGAGAGTCTGAGGACCTGAGGATGGGGCGGAAGCTGAGAGTCTGAGGACCTGAGGATGGGGCGGAAGCTGAGAGTCTGAAGACCAGAGGATGGGGTGGAAGCTGAGAGTCTGAAGACCAGAGGATGGGGCGGAAGCTGAGAGTCTGAGGACCTGAGGATGGGGCGGAAGCTGAGAGTCTGAGGACCTGAGGATGGGGCGGAAGCTGAGAGTCTGAAGACCAGAGGATGGGGTGGAAGCTGATGGATTGACGACCTGAGGATGGGGCGGAAGCTGAGAGTCTGACGACCTGAGAATGGGGCGGAAGCTGAGAGTCTGAAAAGCTGAGGGTTTGAGGACCTGAAGATGAAGCGGAAGTTGGGGGTCTGAGGAGCTGAGGATGGGATGGAAGCTGAGGATGGGATGGAAGCTGAGGATTTAACGATGATCATAGGTCCTGAAAATGAACCTACACAATCCTAAACCATTCTCTTCTAGCTTAGTAGCAGCAAACAGCAATAAATAAATCAGACAGAGAGACAGTGCGCAGTGGACCAGTGGATTTCTAATCAAAAGATGAAATATCAGACATAGAGGCGGCATTGGGCCAGTGGACCCTAGCCGGAACACATACAATACAATAAGATATACATTTACAATATCCAGTTTCATTTATAACCCACTAGGCCCTATTAATCTGCATTAACCGATCTTGGGACATACCGGAACAAATAGCTGGGATGATAAAGACCCCGAAAAAATAACTATGCCGAAAAATGTACTAAACTCTGCAGCTGTTATAAATATACTGCACTGCTTTCAGCTAAAGCTTTCTTGACTATAAGATTTCACTCTTTTGATATCCAAATCTCACTACTCTTTTGATATCCAAATCTTATTCTTTTTATATCCAAATCTCATTCTTTTTATATCCAAATCTCACTCTTTTGATATCCAAATCTCACTACTCTTTTGATATCCAAATCTTATTCTTTTTATATCCAAATCTTATTCTTTTTATATCCAAATCTCACTCTTTTGATATCCAAATCTCACTACTCTTTTGATATCCAAATCTTATTCTTTTTATATCCAAATCTTATTCTTTTTATATCCAAATCTCATTCTTTTGAAATCCAAATCTCACTTTTTTGATATCCAAATCTCACTTTTTTGATATCCAAATCTCACTCTTTTGATATCCAAATCTCACTACTCTTTTGATATCCAAATCTTATTCTTTTTATATCCAAATCTCATTCTTTTGAAATCCAAATCTCACTCTTTTGATATCCAAATCTCACTTTTTTGATATCCAAATCTCACTCTTTTGATATCCAAATCTCACTCTTTTGATATCCAAATCTCACTCTTTTGATATCCAAATCTCACTCTTTTGATATCCAAATCTCACTCTTTTGATATCCAAATCTCACTCTTTGATATCCAAATCTCACTCTTTTGATATCCATATCTCACTCTTTTGATATCCAAATCTCACTCTTGAAATCTCACTCAAATCTCACTCTGTGATATCAAAATCTCACTCTGTGATATCAAAATCTCACTCTGTGATATCAAAATCTCACTCTGTGATATCAAAATCTCACTCTGTGATATCAAAATCTCACTCTGTGATATCAAAATCTCACTCTGTGATATCAAAATCTCACTCTGTGATATCAAAATCTCACTCTGTGATATCAAAATCTCACTCTGTGATATCAAAATCTCACTCTGTGATATCAAAATCTCACTCTGTGATATCAAAATCTCACTCTGTGATATCAAAATCTCACTCTGTGATATCAAAATCTCACTCTGTGATATCAAAATCTCACTCTGTGATATCAAAATCTCACTCTGATATCCAAATCTCAATCTTGATATCCAAATCTCTCTCTTGTGATATCCAAATTGATATCCTACTCCATAGAATCTAAATCTCACTCTACAGGATTAAAATCTTAGTCGATCGAATCGAAGTCTCACTCTATAGAATAAAATCTCACTCCATAGAATCTAAATCTCACTCCATAGAATCAAAATCTCACTCCATAGAATCAAAATCTCACACTATAGAATCAAAATCTCACTCCATAGTATCAAAATCTCACTCTATAGAATCAAAATCTCACTCTACAGAATCAAAATCTCACACTATAGAATCAAAATCTCACCCAGCTGGTGCACCACACTGAGATCCTGCTGCATGTAGGTGACAGCCCGGTCAATACGACCAGCAGACCAGTGCGCTCTGCTCAAAGCGCTCAACACGGAGGCCTTCAATTTCAAACTGCTCGTGCCCAATTGCAGAGCGCATTCCAGCGCTGTGATGGCTTGCGGATGTTGGCCGAGGCTTTCCAGCTCTTGGCCGATAACGGACATGAGTACGAATGCACTGTTGGCCAGGTGCAGCTTGCAGAGCTGCTCGTAGACGGGTAGGAAGCGCTCTGTTCGGGTTGTAGATTGTAATTTTTTACATAAATTATTAACTAATGTATTACCTAATTACTGAGAGTTATCACCTAACTAGCGAGATAGACTAATTACCTAATTAGCAAAATAGACTAAATACCTAATTAGTGAGTTAGACTAATTACCTAATTAGCGAGTTAGACTGATTACCTTAATTAGCGAGTTAGCTTGATTACCTAATTAGCGAGTTAGACTGGTTACCTTAATTAGCGAGTTAGCTTGATTACCTAATTAGTAAGTTAGACTAATTACCTAATTAGCGAGTTAACTTGATTACCTAACTAGCGAGTTAGACTAATAATCTAATTAGTCAGTTAGCAGATTAATTACCTACTTAGTGAGTTGAAATGATTGTCTAATTAATTAGTTAGACTAATTGGCTAATTGGTAAGATCGATCACTTGGAACCAGCGCTGTATACCCAATCAAACCATACCATGCACTACTAAAAGTAAGTCACTTATACAGACCTCGAACAGGAGACGCCAAGGCGCAGTCAACCAATCCCTGAATCAGTGCCCGATCTTTCGGATCTTTGCCAAGGCCCTGGCAGAGAGCCGCTGCAGCATCAGCAAACTTGCCCAGACACTGCAGAGCCACGCCTTCACGGTAGTACGCCTGCGAATGAGTAGTAGACATGAGTGTGAGTCTGCCAGCATCTCCTCTGTCACTCCCACTGTGTGCTGTCAGCATCGGCCGCTTATAAATAGTCATACTTGGATTTTATAATGTAAATTACGCAAATTACTTTCAGCAGCCTAGACAAGCAAAATGTTCATTTACTGACTGACTGACCCAGAAACCGGGACTTCAAAACCAAAATAAAAATACAGACAGAAACGAGAATACCCCAGAGAAACTTTATCCAGTATTTTATAACTTAGCAACTATTCTAATGCAACCATAAAGATAAAGGTTTTCTCTTTGTAATGCCAGTTTCAAATGTGTTTTACTGAAATTTGTAGTTTTTTTCTAAACAAAAAATCTAACGTATTATACAATAAATTTTATAGTCTAATGACAAAAATTTTAGTAGCTTCAATGTAAAAAATACCCTATTTTGATTGAGAGGTTTAAAAAAGCTTAGAAACACAGTAACAATTATGTAGTAGGGTTAATGGAATAAGAAAAGAGCGAAAAAGTCCAACTAGAAGATTTATTTTTTAAATAGAATTTATTTCAACGCCGTTTTAGAGATTTATGAAATCCTTGAGCGGCAGCAAAGTCGGAGATCATATTTTTTACAGCTTATCATTGATTTTGCCAGTCTATTTGAGTTAGCCAAGCTAATCAAGGGGATAAAGAACTCCTCATTCAATGCAGCATCAGCCACTGCAACAGAACTTCGACCATAGACAATACAGCCAATCAATTCGACAAGTCTGTTAAAGATCGGCACCAATTAGGCCATAGACAATACAGTCAATTAAGTGGACAAGTCTATTCAAGATCGGGACCAATTAGGCTATAGACAATACAGCCAATTAATTATTCGACAAGTCTGTTAAAGATCGGCACCAATTAGGCTATAGACAATACAGCCAATAAATTCGACAAGTCTGTTAAAGATCGGCACCAATTAGGCCATAAACAATACAGCCAATTGAGTGGACAAGACTGTTAAAGATCGGCACCAATTAGGCCATAGACAATACAGCCAATTAATTTGACAAGTCTGTTAAAGATCGGCACCAATTAGGCTATAGACAATACAGCCGATCAATTCGACAAGTCTATTCAAGATCGGGACCAAGTGTTGTAATCAAGTCTTTATTTGTCTATGGTCAAAGTGCAGCTCTACGATGGCAGTGACTGCTGCTATTCGACATGGATTGGCTAAATTGTCAACTAGACTGACAAAATCAATATTATAATGATTGTCTTGCCCTACCTTCTTCCGTTTTGACCCTCTATCGGCACAACTTTTAGATCGCCTGAATGGCGATAGCAGAGGCCGGTTTTCTCTTAAACTGGCTGATGCCGCGACTACTGTTGGCGTTGCGATAGCGCTGCTACTAGAAGCAGAACTCGGCTTGTTATTTTTCTTCTTCTTCTGCTCAGATCTGTCGCTGCTACTGTTGCCAACCAGGCGAAGAAAACGAAACGAAAATCTAGTCGACGTTGAAACAGAAGATGACGCAACAGATGACAAAGCTGGCTCAACAATTGCGCCGCTGTCAGCTCCACTAGAAGCAGCAGATTTCTCTGATAGAATCGATTTTCTCTGCTGTTGCTGCTGTTGTAGTTGTTGTTTCCGCAAACTTTCTGCAGACGTTGCAGACTGACGATTGCTAACAATTTTTGGCAGTCGAAAACTATAGAATCTATTTCTAAGCAGATCCGTCTGCTGATCAGAAGATTGCACAACAGATTGTTGCACTAAGCTCGATGGAGCAGAGGCTGTAGAAACACCAGAAGACCACTTTAGCATTTCGTCGATGTCGCAGTTGATGTCATGCCGAAGCAGATGATATTCGCAGTTTTATTTGCTTGCTTCAAACTTTAGTTAACAGTCACTTTCCTTGTTTTTACTTCTGTTGAAAGCTGTAGCTTCACTCGATCTCTTTGTCTCAGCTTTTAGAAGCAGAAGAAATAAGAAGCAAAAAAAGACAGAGAAACAAATAGAAGAGAATGGAGAGGCGGAGGCGGAGCAGGCGCACAGCGTCGGTAAAACTAGAATAGAGAAGAAGAAAAAACTGTGTCTGTCTGCCTCCTGAGCTTCTTAGCCCTTAAATCGCGTGGGCGTCTTTGCATTTATAACTCCGACAGACCAGAAACTGACTGGGGTGGGTGGTTGATGAAGCCAGCCCATCTTCGTAGCTTTTGCTCGCATTGGTCAATTATTATATTAAAACTAGAAGAGACGGACCCAATCTACTCGCATGAATCGCTAGCAGAATCTTGAAAAAACGACACTCTCTGTGTGGCCTTCAAGTGCCACGAAGCCATGGCAATATTGTATTCTATATAATAGCATATATATTTAGCTACATAAAATGAAATCATTACAATGCAATACCATGCAGTTTTCATACAACTGAATTCGCACATTGCCACAGAATTATTTATTCTATTTTAGCAATAGCCCTTTGGTCTGTAAGAAATTCTTTCTGCCAAGGAAAACTTTTCTACAAAATGTTAGCAATGCAAGAGAAAAGTCGGTTTGAGAAAGTCTAGTAGTCAAAGGAATTTCGCCGAGGTACTTAAAAATGGAATGCTAGAAAAGGCGGCACTGCTCAAGCAGTATGGAATGCGAATAAAAGTTGAAAAATAAGAAGCGTTAAGTTGAGATAATTTATGAGTAGAATATGAGCAGATAAACTAATAGATAAACAGATACGTAGACGGACGGACAGAGAGACGGATAGATAGATAGATAGATAGATAGATAGATAGATAGATAGATAGATAGATAGATGATAGATAGATAGATAAATAGATAGATAGATAAATAGATAGATAGATAGATAGATAGATGATAGATAGATAGATAGATAGATAGATAGATAGATAGATAGATAGATAGATAGATAGACAGATAGATAGATAGATAGATAGATGATAGATAGATGATAGATAGATAGATAGATAGATAGATAGGTAGATAGATAAATAGATAGATAGATAGATAGATAGATGATAGATAGATAGATAGATAGATAGATAGATAGATGATAGATAGATAGATAGATAGATAGATGATAGATAGATAGATAGATAGATAGATAGATAGATAGATAGATAGATGATAGATAGATAGATAGATAGATAGATAAATAGATAGATAGATAAATAGATAGATAGATAGATAGATAGATAGATAGATGATAGATAGATGGATAGATAGATATATGATAGATAGATAGATAGATAAATAGATAGATAGATAAATAGATAGATAGATAGATAGATAGATAGATAGATGATAGATAGATAGATAGATAGATGATAGATAGATAGATAGATAGATAGATAGATAGATAGATAGATAGATGATAGAAAAATAGATAGATAAATAGATAGATAGATGATAGATAGATAGATAGATAGATAGATAGATAGATGATAGATAGATAGATAGATAGATAGATAGATGATAGTGTGGTGACTGCGTTTCGCTTTCTGTGCAGAGTGGGAGATGGGGGGGCTGTCTCTCTCTCTCTCTCTCTCTCGGATTGTACTCGCGCATGTGCATACTCTGGAGCGCGAGCACACCAGAGGTAGCGGCTGATTGGTCAGCCTAGTCAGGCTGGAAAATAAACTGGTATTTATTGAGAGAGCTAGGCTTGGCCAGCTCTAAGAAGTTTTTTCTCTCTGCAAGCCACACAGACTTTGTTACAGTGGCGACGAGGTGACTAATGGCCACGGGCCTACTGTGTAGCATCGGTCCATTTGAGCCTGAAAATGAGGACTGGCTGCAGTACAAGGAAAGAATGGAGCAAGTTTTCATTGCAAGCGACATAGAGTCCGAAGACAAAAAGCGAGCTGTCTTCCTCAGTGTCTGTGGCAAGGAGACATTCAAGCTGATTTGCAGCCTGCTGGCCCCGAGGAAGCCATCGGAGACGAGCTACGCAGACATTTGCCAAAAACTAAAGGAGCACTGGAAGCCGGAGCCTTCTGAAATTGTGCAGCGTTTTCATTTCTATCAGCGCGTGCGGGCCAGCACCGAGTCAGTGGCGGATTTCCTGGCCAGTTTGCGGCGTCTGGCCGTGGACTGCAAGTTCGGAAACAGCTTGGAGTCGATGCTCAGGGATCGGCTGGTGCTCGGCATCCAGGACGATCGGATCCAGCGCAGACTGCTGTCGGAGCCGGAGCTGGATCTCGAGAAGGCGCTGAAGATCGCTCAAGCGGTGGAGCTGGCGGAAAAAGGCTGCACGGTCGTCAGGAGCTCACAGGAGGTGGCTGGCCCTGCGGCGGCTGCTTCAGTCGATCGAGTCGACCAGGCCAAGGCGACCGGATCTGGTCGAGCCCCACAGAAGTGTTTCCGGTGCTTGTCGACTCGACATCTGGCGGACAAGTGCCCGTTCATCAAGAAGGCATGCTTCAAGTGCGGCAAGCTCGGGCACACCGCAGCTGCTTGCCGTAGAGGCGCCGGAGTATCGGGTGCGGACTCCAAGCCCCGCGTGGGCGCCGTGCAAGAAGCAGAAGACGAGGACTGCAGCTCCCTTAACACCGTGCCCAGCGTTGCAGCCAAGGTGCCACCCTACTTGACCAAGGTACTGATCAACGGCGTGTCCTGCCAGATGGAGATAGACACGGGCGCCGCGGTGTCGTTGATCTCAGCCAAAGTCTACCAGGATCTTCTCGGAGGTATCCCTAAGCTCGGTGGGACCACGATTCGGCTGCGGAACTACGGCGGCCAACCTGTCAACGTGCTGGGACAGTTGAGCGTCACTGTGGAGATTCCAGGAAATGAAAAGAAACTGCTGCCTCTGGTGGTGGTCTCAGGAAGCGGCTCCAGCTTGATCGGACGGAACTGGCTGTCTGAACTAACCATGGACTGGAGAAGCATCAAGGAGCTGCGAGAGCGAGAACTGCCGGCTCAGGGAAATCAGCAGGTGGAGCAGCTGCTGCAAAAGTACAGCGCAGTATTTTCGGACGGACTCGGTTGCTACACAGGCGAACCACTGAAATTGCGGACGAAACCAGGTGCACAGCCCAAATTTTTCAAAGCTCGGACGGTGCCGTTCGCTTTGAAGTCCAAGGTGGAGGAGCAGCTGGACCGGGAGATCGAGCAAGGCGTTCTGCAGCCTGTCTCTAACTCCGAGTACGCGTCTCCTATCGTGCCGGTGCTCAAGGCGGATGGATCCGTCAGAATCTGCGCGGATTTCAAGCGCACGGTGAACCAAGACGTTGTGCAGGACTCCTACCCGCTGCCCAGAATTGAAGAATTGTTCGCAAAGCTAACAGGAGGCCAGAAATTCACCAAGCTAGACCTCAGTCAGGCGTATCAGCAACTGCCACTGGACTCGGAATCACAGCGTCTGTGCACCATCAACACCTCCAAAGGGTTGCTCAGGTACACCAGGTTGCCGTTCGGCATCTCACCGGCAGTCGGCATGTTTCAGAGGACAATGGACGGCTTGCTTCAAGGAAGACCGCACACGGCGACTTTTATCGACGATCTGCTGGTGACAGGAACTGATGACGCGAAGCACCTGGAGAACCTGGAAGCCGTTTTGCAGCGCCTACAAGATGCTGGGCTGAAGTGCCGAGCTGACAAGTGCCGGTTCATGCAGGAGTCCGTGAGTTACCTGGGCCACCGAATCGACGCCGGCGGTCTCCACCCGCTGGAAAGCAAGGTCAGCGCGATCGTTGAGGCGCCAGCTCCCCAGGACGTCACCCAACTCCGCAGCTTCCTGGGCCTCATAAATTATTATGGACGATTCCTGCCGAACCTGTCCAGCTGGCTCGCTCCGCTGCACCGCCTATTGGACAAGGGCGCTGCCTGGCAATGGAACAGCCCGCAAGAGAGTGCGTTTCACCGCTGCAAGGAGCTCCTGCTGAGCTCTCAGACGCTAGTGCATTTCGACCCCGGTAAAGAGGTCATCCTGGAGTGCGACAGCTCGCCCTACGGTCTCGGCGCGGTCATCTGCCACCTGATAGATGGCGTGGAGCGGCCCATCGCGTTTGCGTCCCGCACTCTGGCCGATGCGGAGAAGAACTACTCCCAGACGGAGAAGGAGGCCTTGGCAGTTGTTTTCGGCGTCAAGCGATTCCACACCTATCTGTACGGCCGGAACTTCCAGCTGAAGAGTGACCACAAGCCGCTTCTAGGACTGCTTCACGAGAACAAGGCCATTCCGCCACTAGCATCTGCCAGGATTCAGCGCTGGGCTCTGCTGCTGTCCAGCTACTCCTATCGACTGCATTACCGCAAGGGCGCCACCCTGCTGCGGGCGGATGCACTGAGCCGGTTGCCGCTGCCGTCCAAGCCAGCGGAGGCGCCGGCGCCGGCTGAGGTGGTACTGCTGATCGACTCATTCAACGAGGGCCCAGTGACTGCGGCTCAAGTTCGCTGCTGGACACGGCGAGACCCGCTACTCGGTCGAGTGCTCAGGTTCGTGCAAGAAGGCTGGCCGGAGGATCGGCGAGGGAGCGAAGATCTGCGGCCGTTTGCGTCTCGAGCTGCGGAACTTAGCGTGGAGGACGGCTGCCTGCTGTGGGGCACCAGAGTGGTGGTGCCGGTTCAGGGACGCCTGGCGTTGCTCGAGTGTCTGCACCAAAGTCACCTAGGAGCGTCCAAGCTGAAGTCGCTGGCCAGGAACTATTTTTGGTGGCCGGGAATGGACGGAGACATCGAGCGGCTCTCGCAGCACTGCCGGCAGTGCAAACTGCATCAGCACAGCCCACCTCCAGCGCCGCTGCAGCCCTGGCCCTGGCCTGACAGACCGTGGTCAAGGGTCCACATGGATTACGCTGGACCGTTCGAAGGCAAGATGCTGCTGATTCTGGTCGACGCGCATTCCAAGTGGATCGAGGTGCACATCTGCCAGTCCGCGACCAGCTCCGCTACAATCGATCGGCTCCGGCGGACTTTCAGCCAGCTGGGCCTGCCGGAGGTCGTGGTGACGGACAACGGGCCCAACTTCGTGAGTCAAGAGATGGAGAGCTTCATGAGCAGCAATGGCATCCGGCATGTCAAGGTGTCGCCCTATCATCCGGCGTCCAACGGCCTGGCGGAACGCGCGGTACAAACGGTGAAGGCGGCTCTGGCAAAGGGACAGCCGGCGGCTCTGCAGACTCGGCTCGCTCGGTTCCTGCTGACCTACCGGGTGACTCCGCACAGCACGACTGGCGTTCCGCCGAGCCAGCTGATGATGGGCCGGCCTCTGCGAACACTGCTGGATCTGGTACGTCCGGACGTCTCGGCTGCGGTCACGCGACGACAGGAGGCACAGAAGCTACAACACGACAGGCGCGCCAGAGCGAGGTCCTTCGAGGAAGGCGACGACGTCGTAGTGCGGGATTTCACGGGTCAGCAGAAGTGGCTGCCGGCCAGCATCAGCCGACAAACAGCACCTTTGTCCTACGAGTGCCGGCTGCCTGATGATCGCATTGTACGCCGCCACGCCGACCATGTAGCCTCTGCAGGCGTCGAACCGCTGACCTCAGGAAGCACGGAACTGCCAATTAATGACGAGCTGCGCTACGAATCGGCTGAGGCAGAAGTTCCGCCGCTGCTGCCGCCCACGCCGCCGCCGCCCACACAGCCACCGACCGCGCCGCCGCCGCCCACGCAGCCGCCGCTTCCTCCGACTCCTCAGGCACGGCGTTCGCAGAGGAACCGAAAATGCCCGGACAGGTTGACGTACAAGTGAACGTTTTTTTTGTTTTTTCCCTGACAGACCTTTTTTTTGTTTACAGCTTTCGGTGGTCTTCGATTTTTTTTGTTTCTGTTATTGTTGTCGTGGTGCTGGGAAGTATTTTCTTTTCTCTTTTTTTGTTTTTTTTTGTTGCTGTTTTTTTTCTTTTTTCATCTACGTGTGGAGGGATGTGGTGACTGCGTTTCGCTTTCTGTGCAGAGTGGGATGGGGGGGCTGTCTCTCTCTCTCTCTCTCTCTCTCGGATTGTACTCGCGCATGTGCATACTCTGGAGCGCGAGCACACCAGAGGTAGCGGCTGATTGGTCAGCCTAGTCAGGCTGGAAAATAAACTGGTATTTATTGAGAGAGCTAGGCTTGGCCAGCTCTAAGAAGTTTTTTCTCTCTGCAAGCCACACAGACTTTGTTACAGATAGAAAAATAGATAGATAGATAGATAGACAGATAGATAGATAGATAGATAGATAGATAGATAGATAGATGATAGACAGATAGATAGATAGATAGATAGATAGATAAATAGATAGATAGATAGATAGATAGATGATAGAAAAATAGATAGATAGATAGACAGATAGATAGATAGATAGATAGATAGATAGATAGATGATAGACAGATAGATAGATAGATAGATAGATAGATAAATGGATAGATAGATAGATAGATAGATGAATAGATAGATAGATAGATAGATAGATAGATGATAGAAAAATAGATAGATAGATAGATAGATGATAGATAGATAGATAGATAGATAGATAGATAGATAGATAGATGATAGATAGATAGATAGATAGATAGATAGATGATAGTGTGGTGACTGCGTTTCGCTTTCTGTGCAGAGTGGGAGATGGGGGGCTGTCTCTCTCTCTCTCTCTCTCTCTCGGATTGTACTCGCGCATGTGCATACTCTGGAGCGCGAAGCACACCAGAGGTAGCGGCTGATTGGTCAGCCTAAGTCAGGCTGGAAAATAAACTGGTATTTATTTGAGAGAGCTAGGCTTGGCCAGCTCTAAGAAGTTTTTTTCTCTCTGCAAGCCACACAGACTTTTGTTACAGATAGAAAATAGATAGATAGATAGATAGACAGATATGATAGATAGATAGATAGATAGATAGATAGA
>NIVC01003370.1:0-51045 GCA_002269645.1 Macrostomum lignano | reverse complement strand
CCATCACACTGCCAGTCCGTGCAAATCCATCTCGCAGGTCCCAGCCGCCGCCACGACCTGTCTGACCTTCTGTTGTTCCTCGGCGGATTCCAGCGGCGAGCGGAGAGATTTGCTGGCAGTTGGTCACGAGGACGGCACCGTCAGGCTGGCCTCTCTTCGCCGCCTCCGCTGCCAGCTGCACCGATGCGGCCCAGCTGCGCGCCGGATGCCACGTTGGCGTCGTCCGCGCCTGGGGCGACAGCGACGCTCGTCTGGCTACCGGCGGTCGCGAGTCCGACCTTCGGGTCTGGGATGTGGCGGCCGAGTCCTGCGTGTTCCAGGTGAGCAGCTGGTTTTGATCCATGCGGATCTGATGAAATCAGATAAACAATTCTCGGGTTCATTTTTTGTCAAGTTAGACGCTACCGCTACAATTTTAACCTTTGTTTGTTCCCCCAAAATTTCCTAGGCCAAGAATCTGCCCAACGACCGGCTGAACCTTCGCCGTCCAGTCGACGTGCGCGACATCAGACCGATTGCTGGCGGCCAACTGCTGGCTGTGTGCACCGGCCACCGAGAGCTGCGGCTCTACTCGCCTGGCGAGCAGCGGCGGCCTGTTGTTAACTTGGCCTGGTCCGAGTATCCGATTCAGGTGACTGGGGCTGGGAGGCTGGGCTAGCAACTGAGGATCTGGGAGGCTGGGCTAGCAACTGGGGATCTGGGAGGCTGGCCCAGCAATTGAGGATCTGGGAGGCTGGGCTAGCAACTGGGGATCTGGGAGGCTGGCCCAGCAACTGAGGATCTGGGAGGCTGGGCTAGCAACTGAGGATCTGGGAGGCTGGGCTAGCAACTGAGGATCTGGGAGGCTGGGCTAGCAACGTAGGATCTGAGAGGCTGGCCCAGAACTGAGGATCTGGGAGGCTGGGCTAGCAACTGAGGATCTGGGAGGCTGGCCCAGCAACTGAGGATTTAAGGGGCTGGCCAGCAACTGGGATCTGGGAGGCTGGCCCAGTAACTGAGGATGTGGGAGGCTGGCCAGCAACTGAGGATCTGGGAGGCTGCCAGCAACTGAGGAGGATGTGGAGGCTGGCCAGCAACTGAGGAGGATGTGGGAGGCTGGCCCAGCAACTGAGGAGGATGTGGGAGGCTGGCCCAGCAACTGAGGAGGATGTGGGAGGCTGGCCCAGCAACTGAGGATCTGGGAGCCTGGCCCAGCCTGAGGATTTGGGGGGGCTTGCCCAGCAACTGAGGATGTGGGAGGCTGGCCCAGCAACTGAGGATGTGGGAGGCTGGCTTCATTTCTTCAGTTAGGATAAATTTTTCCTCTGATCCTGCAGTCCTGCTGCGCCATCGAGGCAGCATCGGCAGCCGCAGTCGCGGCGGGCAATTCAGCGGGCCATCTTGGCTTATTCGACCTTCGCCGCCCGCCAGCTGCCTCTTCAAAGTCGCCAGCCGCGGCCGCCGCGCAGCTGCTGGGCCACTTCAAGCCGAGCTGCTCCGGCGCTGTCACGGCCCTGGACGCGGTCATCGACGCCGGCCTGCTGTTCGCAACGTCTGAGGACCGGCACCTGCGGGTGTTCGACCTTCGCGGCAGGCGGCTGCTGTGCCAGCTGTACGCCAAAAGCCGCCTGGCCGGCCTGCTGCCTCTCTCCGGCGTGTCCGAGCTGACCCGGTCGAGTGTCCGAGCCGCTGGGGATCGGGTGGTCAAGGGCCTGACGGCCTCCAGCAGCGAGGGCGTCAGCAAGCGCCGGCTGACGGACCAGCTGTACCTTGCCACCCCCGCTGTGGAGGGCGGCGCCGAGGCGAAGGCGGCGAAAATCGACAAGAAGAAGGCCGGAGCCGCGCCGGCTGCTGGCAGAGGGCCAATCAAGTTCAGCTTTACTGCCGATATGTAGCGGCGGCTCGATTCAGTCTTAAATAAAGCAGATCCATTTGGTGCATTTGTACTCCCGGTCTCTCCGATCGATACCGATTGAATTGATAGCAACTGTTGGAACTTTTTGTACCTTATTTGGCATTTTTTATATCTCAACAGCGATTTCTGTTTGCAGTAGTATAATATATCGCTAATCTGGCTAGACAATCAGATGAAGGAATTAGAATGGATTGCTAGACTAGCCCACCCATTAAAAAATTTTACCGTGACTCTACGACCTCAGAGTTATTCTAAAAGCGCCCAGAGTCCACTTGCATCGCCCCAGAGTCGTTTTGTGGTCGCAATAACAACGGGATCTCTCAGACAACGGGATCTAGAGTCCTATCTTACCTGTGCTGACCTGCAACGACTTTGGGGCGACGCAAGTGACAGTACCTAGGCCAAGAGTGAATCCGTGTCCTCACTTTCCCACCCACTTCCAGGCGAAGCGGTCCGCAGCAAAAGCTTCAAATGGCACGCGCTGGCCGTCCAGCCGCCGTCGTCAAAGGCGTTGCCAAGGCAGCCAAGGCCATCGCCGCCCCGGGCCGCGGCGCCGCCCGCGTCTGGCCAAACGGCGCCGCACGCTGGGCGCCGAACTGGGCCGGCGTTTTAAAAAAGGTGGCCTGCTGGACCGACGCCTCGGCGCTGCTGGCAGCGACGGCAATGCCGACGTGGCCGACGCCGCCGCCGAGGTGGCGCTGCGCCGTTTTGCCGCCAGAAGCGTCGCGTTCTGGCGGCGGAAGCTGAGGCGGCGATGCGGCAGCCGTCGGAGGCGGAGGACTCCGGCCTGCTGTCGGCTGTCAACAAGTTCGCTCCGCTGGCCACCGAGCTGGACGACGCCGAGTTTGACGACGACGACGCTTCCGGAGCCGGCCGCGGCGCGCATTCTTCCGAGGCGCTGTTCGACGAAGGCGGCCTGCTGCGCAAGGGCACGGGGCTCAAGGACCGCATGGAGACGCTGATCGCCCAGACGCGCGCCGATCGCGCCGAGAAGCGCGAGCAGCTGGAGGAGACGCGCCGCCTCACCGACGCCATCGACGCCGAGTGGAAGTCTCGGGTTCGATTCCAGCTGGGTCCGCTGATGTCGGTGCCGACTTCGACGAAGGCGGCTCCGGAGTCCGGCGATCAGCTGTCCGCCTTCAAGCTGCTGTCTGACCAGCTGATGCAGTCGCAGCGTTTGGTTGCTAAGGACGCCGCTCCCACCGGCAATGGCGGCTCGGTTGCCAAGGCAAAGTTGAAGCCGTCAGAGCGGCGCTCTGCTGGCGAGCAGCTGGCGGGGCTGTGCAGCAAGCTTGATCGACTGCGCCGTGCGCGTCGTCAGCGAGTCGCCGCCGCTGATGACGGCCACTCTGCGTCTGGCGCGCTCGCTGCTCCGCCTGCCCCCTACCTGGAGACTGTGCGCCTCATCCTGCGGCTGTGCAACCTCAGCGGATTCAAAGCGCGCCGCTTCTGCTGCCTCAGGCTGGGCGTGGCCTTCTGCGCCGAGGTGCTGGCAGACTGCTGCGTCCGGCGAAGACCCACGGGCTCAAAGAGGTCTGAGCAGCTTGTGTAGACTGTGTCTGTTTCATCTGGGATATTAATAAATCGGTTGTAGGATAATTTTCTTGTTGTTCGATTTACCTAAGCAACTCCACCGAATCCTCAGATCTGCCGCATCCTGCTGCTGGTCTCGGCGTTGAAGCGCCTTCTGTCGGCCCTTCACTGGCCCCTGTGCCCGGAGCTCCTGGCCTGTCTGCACAGCCTCCTGCTCATGGCCTCGCCAGCTGACGCCAGTCGTTGGGACGGTGGCGGAGCTCCTCACGCGAACTTGGATACCGAGGAGGAGCAGGAGGAGGACAGCGGCGCCAGTTCAGCGCGTCGCCGGCGCCAGCAGCTGCTGCTGGCAACGCGACCCGTCCCAGCGGACTGGCGGCCGGGACCGCTGCCGCTCAGCCTGTGCCAGCGGGCCAGCGGTCTGGCCAGCTCGCAGGCAGCCGGGCTCCGCCTGCTCTGCCTTGGCCGCGTGTTCGCCGACCTTGGCGAGCTGCTCACCGCCTGGCACGGCGTCGGCGCCACCGGCGGCCTGCCGTCGGCCGGACTGCGGGCGGCCTTCCTGCCGCTGGCTGAGGCTGCCGAGCGGGCCAAGGCCGCTGCGGGTGGCGGGCTGTGGCCGGCCGAGATTCTGAATGCAGCTGACAGGTAAATTCACAGGTCTCATGAAGGCCTGCTCGTATTTTGATCTCGGATATTTTGTATAGTGGACTAGCAGCTTGACCCTCTTTGGGGGCTAATGCTACTGCTTGTCAATTTATAAAATGCTGTGTTTTGTCTGTGAAGTTATATAGGTATTCTAAATTTAGGAATTATCCATCAAGAACTTTTCTATTATCGATTACTCCTTAACTCTTCATCATCGCGCAGCTTCCTCAACTCATTCGCCGACTGCTCCGCCGAGGCGACCGGCGCCCGCCTCCTCCGCGAGCGCGAGCCGCCCCGCATGCTGGAGCTGCTGGAGCCGCAGGTCGAAGCCAATTTCGACCCCGGCCGGCGAAAGTCGGACAGCAGCGGCGGCGAGGAGCGAAAACGCCTGCTGCGGGCGCGCAAACGGGCGATGAAGGCGGCTGTGCGCGAGGTGGCCCGCGACCGCGACTTCTTGGCCGGCGAGCGGCTGGAGACGACGCTGCGGGCGGACGCGCAGCGCAAGCGGAAGGTGCGCGAGCTGATGGGCGCGCTGGGCAACCAGGAGGGCGAGGTGAAGAAGCTCAGCAGGGGCAAGAAGTGAAGCTGTGGACTGCGGCTGCACTTTGGCTTGAGCTGACCTGCCTGTCTCTCTGTAAATCGGTTCCATGCTTCTTATGCTTCACCGTATTCGAAGGCCTGTCCGATTTACCGATTGATTGACTTCTATTGTCTTTGCAACCCGCTCCCTGACTTTGCCTGTCCCAACTGTTGAAATGAATACAATGGCAGAATAGTTTATTCTGTGACCGTGTTTGCATTTGTCAGCAATTCGGAACTCACACTGAACACGTCTTTGGCCTTGGTGAATTTATTTTGCTTAGCTAATAACTCAATTTTAGCAGTGGAGAAGATAAAGCAGGCCTTGTCTGAGCAGCAGGGACAACCCTTCAAGTATGCAGTTAATGCCAAAGCCTGACGGAGATTGAGCCAGCACTGCAGCTTATTCAGAGCGCCTAAATGGTTTTTTCTGTTTAAATGAACTGCGAATGAAATGGAAAACTATCGGCACCTGAAGAACCTGGACCAGGGCACCGCTGGCCGGGTGGCTCTGTACCTGAGGCGCCAGGCAAACTGTTCAACTCCTGAAAAGGTTCGTCCGTGTGTCCATGCAGCTCGCGTGTGTCTATGGAGTGATTTTTGAGACTGGCTGGCGGACAGACAACAAATTAAGGGCTGTCAGTGGCCTGTAGTGGTGACCTTCACAGCTGACCATCATTAATGAGACATCACTGCGGTCTCGAGTATGTTGAGGAATCCTGATACTGTAGTCTCAGGTGTGACAGTCCTTACAATCCTAGGTGTGACAGTCCTTACAATCCCAGGTGTGACAGTCCTTACAATCTCAGGTGTGACAGTCCTTACAATCCTAGGTGTGACAGTCCTTACAATCCCAGGTGTGACAGTCCTTACAATCTCAGGTGTGACAGTCCTTACAATCCTAGGTGTGACAGTCCTTACAATCTCAGGTGTGACAGTCCTTACAATCCTAGGTGTGACAGTCCTTACAATCTCAGGTGTGACAGTCCTTACAATCCTAGGTGTGACAGTCCTTACAATCTCAGGTGTGACAGTCCTTACAATCCTAGGTGTGACAGTCCTTACAATCTCAGGTGTGACAGTCCTTACAATCTCAGGCGTGACAGTCCTTACAATCCTAGGTGTGACAGTCCTTACAATCTCAGGCGTGACAGTCCTTACAATCTCAGGTGTGACAGTCCTTACAATCTCAGGCGTGACAGTCCTTACAATCCTAGGTGTGACAGTCCTTACAATCCTAGGTGTGACAGTCCTTACAATCTCAGGTGTGACAGTCCTTACAATCCTAGGTGTGACAGTCCTTACAATCCCATGTGTGACAGTCCTTACAATCTCAGGCGTGACAGTCCTTACAATCCAGGTGTGACAGTCCTTACAATCTCCGGTGTGACAGTCCTTACAATCCTAGGTGTGACAGTCCTTACAATCTCAGGTGTGACAGTCCTTACAATCTCAGGTGTGACAGTCCTTACAATCTCAGGTGTGACAGTCCTTACAATCTCAGGTGTGACATTCCTTACAATCTCAGGCGTGACAGTCCTTACAATCTCAGGCGTGACAGTCCTTACAATCTCATGCGTGACAGTCCTTACAATCTCAGGTGTGACAGTCCTTACAATCTCAGGCGTGACAGTCCTTTCTCAGGTGTGACAATTTTACCTTCCGATGGTCTCAGGTGTGACAATTTTACCTTCCGATGGTCTCAGGTGTGACAATTTTACCTTCCGATGGTCTCAGGTGTGACAATTTTACCTTCCGATGGTCTCAGGTGTGACAATTTTACCTTCCAATGGTCTCAGGTGTGACAATTTTACCTTCCGATGGTCTCAGGTGTGACAAGTTTTACCTTCCGATGGTCTCAGGTGTGACAAGTTTTACCTTCCGATGGTCTCAGGTGTGACAAGTTTTACCTTCCGATGGTCTCAGGTGTGACAAGTCTACCTGTAAACCCGTTCCTCCGCCGCGTCAGTCAGTAGTGACTTTCGCAAATTCAATCACTAAGAGCAATACATGGCGGTTCATATTCGGAGACGATAGTTCACTAGAAAAGAAGTCCAACCTCCTTGTCCTCGCTGGACCTCGCCAGGTGGTGATCAAGCGAGTCGATCTGGGCGGCGCGGACCAGCTTCAGCGCGAGGCCTTCCTGAAGGAGGCCGAGATCCTGGCCGGCCTGCGGCATCCTAACATCGTGCGGCTGCTGGACAGCTTCTTGGACGAGTCCGCCGGCGGCAGGCAGCTCTGCCTGGTGATGGAGTACGCCTCAGGCGGCTCGCTCAGCAGCCTGCTTCATCAGCAGTCCGGCCTCGGCCTGTCCGAGTCTGCCGTGGCCAGATTTGCCTGCCAGCTGCTGCTGGCCCTGGAGGAGCTGCACAGCCGCCAGGTGCTGCACCGCGACCTCAAGCCGGACAACATCCTGCTGGCCAGCACCGCCCGCGATGTCTGCAAGCTGGCAGACTTCGGGCTCGCTGCGTTGCGTCAGACCAGCCCTGCTAAAGGCGAGCCTGCGTCTGAGTTGTGACGTTGGGGTTGGAATCGCCCCATCTTATCCCCAAATCGCATGAGAATCGCTTCCAACCCGCCCTGAGAACGCCCCCAAGCCGCCCTGAAAACCGCCCCCAACCCGCCCTGGGAACCGCCCCCAACCCGCCCTGGGAACCGCCCCCAACCCGCCCTGAGAACCGCCCCAACTCCCCTGAGAATCGCCCCCAAGCCGCCCTGAGAACGCCCTCAACCCCCTGAGAATCGCCTCTAACCCGCCCTGAAAACGCCCCCAACCCGCTCTGAGAACGCCCCCAACCCGCCCTGAGAACGCCCCCAACTCTCCCGAAAATCGCCCCCAACCCGCTCTGAGAACGCCCCCAACTCGCCCTGAGAACGCCCCCAACCCGCTCTGAGAACGCCCCCCACACTCCTGAGAATCGCCCCAACCCTCCTGAGAATCGCCCCCAACCCGCCCTGAGAACGCCCCCAACTCTCCCGAAAATCGCCCCCAACCCGCTCTGAGAACGCCCCCAACCCGCTCTGAGAACGCCCCCAACCCGTTCTGAGAACCGCCCCAACTCCCCTGAGAATCGCCCCCCACCCTCCTGAGTATCGCCCCCAACCCTCCCTGAGAATCGCCCCCAACCCTCCTGAGAACCGCCCCAACCCTCCTGAGAATCGCCCCCAACCCGCCCTGAGAATCGCCCCCAACCCTCCTGAGAATCGCCCCCAACCCTCCTGAGAATCGCCCCAACCCTCCTGAGAATCGCCCCCAACCCGCTCTGAGAACGCCCCCAACCCGCCCTGAGAACGCCCCCAACTCTCCCGAAAATCGCCCCCAACCCGCTCTGAGAACGCCCCCAACCCGCCCTGAGAACGCCCCCAACCCGCTCTGAGAACGCCCCCAACCCGCTCTGAGAACGCCCCAACTCGCCCTGAGAACGCCCCCAACCCGCTCTGAGAACGCCCCCAACCCGCCCTGAGAACGCCCCCAACTCTCCCGAAAATCGCCCCAACCCGCTCTGAGAACGCCCCCAACCCGCCCTGAGAACGCCCCCAACCCGCTCTGAGAACGCCCCCAACCCGCTCTGAGAACGCCCCAACTCGCCCTGAGAACGCCCCCAACCCGCTCTGAGAACGCCCCAACCCGCCCTGAGAACGCCCCCAACTCTCCCGAAAATCGCCCCCAACCCGCCCTGAGAATCGGCCCCAACTCTCCCGAAAATCGCCCCCAACCCGCCCTGAGAATCGGCCCCAACCCGCCCTGAGAATCGCCCCCATCCCGCCCTGAGAATCGCCCCCAACCCGCCCTGAGAATCGCCCCCATCCCGCCCTGAAAATCGCCCCCAACCCGCCCTGAGAATCGGCCCCAACCCGCCCTGAGAATCGCCCCCATCCCGCCCTGAAAATCGGCCCCAACCCGCCCTGAGAATCGGCCCCAACCCGCCCTGAGAATCGGCCCCAACCCGCCCTGAGAATCGGCCCCAACCCGCCCTGAGAATCGCCCCCATCCCGCCCTGAAAATCGGCCCCAACCCGCCCTGAGAATCGCCCCCAACCCGCCCTGAGAATCGCCCCCAACCCGCTCTGAGAATCGCCCCCAACCCGCCCTGAGAATCGCCCCCAACCCGCCCTGAGAATCGCCCCCAACCCACCCTGAGAACGCCCCCAACCCTCCTGAGAACGCCCCCAATCCCCACCGCCAATCCCGCAGACAGCCCTGCAGGCAGCTCCGCCAGCGGGCTGGTCGGCACTCCTGCCTACCTCAGCCCGGAGGTGTTCAGCTCGGACAAGCTGGCCACAGCTGGCCGGGAGCCCAGCGACATCTGGGCGCTCGGCTGCTGCCTGTACGAAATGTGCTGCCTGCGCAGGCCGTTCGATGCGGACACCCTGCTGCTCCTGGTGGCCCAGATTGCCGCTGGCAGCTGGGCGCCCCTCGACCCGCGCAGGTGCGGCGCTGCTGGCTTGATGCGCTCTCGGGCTATGGGGTTCACAGATACCACAGCGCCATGTCGCACCTCACTGGTCACACTAGTTAGTGTCACACTAGTCAGAACTGGCACAGTGTCACACTAGTCACACTAGTTAGTGTCACACTAGTCAAAACTGGCACAGTGTCACACTAGTCAGAACTGGCACAGTGTCACACTAGTCAGAACTGGCACAGTGTCACACTAGTCAGAACTGGCACAGTGTCACACTAGTCAGAACTGGCACAGTGTCACACTAGTCAGAACTGGCACAGTGTCACACTAGTCAGAACTGGCACAGTGTCACACTAGTCAGAACTGGCACAGTGTCACACTAGTCAGAACTGGCACAGTGTCACACTAGTCAGAACTGGCACAGTGTCACACTAGTCAGAACTGGCAGTGTCACACTAATTAGAAATTCACATGTAGTTCTGTTTTTAATTCTTTCAGATATTCCCCACTGATGTCGGACCTCATCTCCAAGATGCTGAAGGTGGACCCGCTCGAGCGGCCCTCGGCGGCGCAGCTGCTGTCGCACCCGCTCATCCTGAGCAACCTGTTCCCGTTGCTCACCGACCTCGGCTGCGTTGGCTTGAAAAAGCAGCGCACCAAGAAGTCCAGCAGGGCCAAGCTGGCCACCACGGTGAAGCGACTGCGGTGCCGGGTGAGGCCTGGTCGGGCATTTAAGATAACACAACAACACTCAATACCACAACAACACAATAACACAACAATACTCAATACCACAACAACACAATAACACAACAACACTCAATACCACAACAACACAATAACACAACAATACTCAATACCACAACAACACAATAACACAACAACACTCAATACCACAACAACACAATACCACACCAACACAATACCACAAAAACACAATACCACACCAACACAATAACACAACACAATAACACACCAACACAATACCACACCAACTCAATACCACAACAACACAATAACACAACACCACTCAATACCACAACAACACTCAATACCACAACAACACAATACCACACCAACACAATACCACAACAACACAATACCACACCAACACAATAACACAACAACACAATAACACACCAACACAATACCACACCAACACAATACCACAACAACACTCAATACCACAACAACACAATACCACAACAACACAATACCACACCAACACAATACCACAACAACACAATACCACACCAACACAATACCACAACAACACAATAACACAACAACACAATAACACAACAACACAATACCACAACAACACAATACCACACCAACACAATACCACACCAACACAATACCACACCAACACCATACCACAACAACACAATAACACAACAACACAATACCACAACAACACAATAACACAACAACACTCAATACCACACCAACACAATAACACAACACCACTCAATACCACAACAACACTCAATACCACAACAACACAATACCACACCAACACAATACCACAACAACACAATACCACACCAACACAATAACACAACAACACAATAACACACCAACACAATACCACAACAACACAATACCACAACAACACTCAATACCACAACAACACAATACCACAACAACACAATACCACACCAACACAATACCACAACAACACAATACCACACCAACACAATACCACAACAACACAATACCACACCAACACAATACCACAACAACACAATAACGCAACAACACAATAACACAACAACACAATACCACACCAACACAATACCACACCAACACAATACCACACCAACACCATACCACAACAACACAATAACACAACAACACAATACCACAACAACACAATAACACAACAACACTCAATACCACACCAACACAATAACACAACAACACTCGATACCATAACAACACTCAATACCACAACAACACAATACCACACCAACACAATACCACACCAACACAATACCACACCAACACCATACCACAACAACACAATAACACAACAACAGAATACCACAACAACACAATATCACACCAACACAATACCACACCAACACAATACCACACCAACACCATACCACAACAACACAATAACACAACAACACAATACCACAACAACACAATACCACAACAACACAATACCACACCAACACAATAACACAACAACACAATAACACACCAACACAATACCACACCAACTCAATACCACAACAACACAATAACACAACACCACTCAATACCACAACAACACTCAATACCACAACAACACAATACCACACCAACACAATACCACACCAACACAATAACACAACACAATAACACACCAACACAATACCACACCAACTCAATACCACAACAACACAATACCACACCAACACCATACCACAACAACACAATACCACAACAACACCATACCACAACAACACAATAACACAACACACAATACCGCGAAGTAAGACCACGCCGCCGACTGAATCCGGGGCGCCAGCGTCAGCCAGCAGGCAGTCGTCGAAACGCCGAGTGCGCGCCTGTTGCCGCCAGTAGGGTGCCTGCAGCAGCACCTGCGTCTGCTGTGAGCAGAGCGACTCGGCGCTAATGATGTGACCTCACACCTGGTTAATTTCAGTAGTAACCGATGCGCATATCTGCTCCCCCCCCCCAGGAGAGCGGCAACAGGTCTTTGTACCTGTTCACCGCCGGGCCGGACCAAGACTCCCACCGGTTGTCGGAGATCGCCTACGATCTGCCGCACGAGGATCTGCGATGCGTGAAACTCATCAGCGGCGACTGCCTGATCGGCCTGACCAAGCGCGACCGGCTGGTGCGGTGGGACCGGCCTGGCGGGGAGGTTGGCCAGCCTCCCTGCAGCTGGTTGATGTCCGACATTGTCGGCCTGGATAATTTCAGGGTTGTCCAGCTGGACTGCGGGGACCGCTTCGCTGCCTGCCTGACCGATGCAGGCGTTGTGCTCACCTTCGGCTGCGGCAGGGATGGCGCTCTGGGTGAGCAGCTCTGGGCTGACTCAGTGCGGGACTCTGGGCTGACCCAGTGCGGGACTCTGGGCTGACTCAGTGCGGGACTCTGGGCTGACCCAGTGCGGGACTCTGGGCTGACCCAGTGCGGGACTCCAGGTTCCTGGCGATCCTGAAGATCCTGAAGATCCTAGTTTTTTCAGAAAAGCAGATTTGAAACCCCAACCTCTCTCTCAGGCCACGGCGACGTCGCCGACCTCGAGCGACCCCGCGTTGTCGGCTCGCTCGCGCAGGTCTCGGTGACTTCAGTCGCCTGCGGCCGCCGTTTCGCCGCCTGCGTCGCCTCCTCCGGTGAGGTGTTCGCCTGGGGCTGCCTGCCCGCAGCCGAAGCTGGCGCCGAAGTGTCGGCAACGTTCCCGACGCTGCTGCCGATGCCGTCTGGCCGTTACCGAGCCCTGTCCGCCTTCGCCGGGCCTGAGGCGCTGCTGATCGCGGCCGAGACCGAGGGCTCGCAGGCCGCTCTGCTGGGGACCGGCTGGAACCGGTTCGGCCGCCTGGGCCTGCCGGAGTCCGCCAGGCCGCTGCTGCCGCAGCTGGAGCTCCTGCCGGTGCCGCTCGAGCAGCCGGAGGAGTCGGTGGCCGCGGCCTCCATCGCTGGCAATCGCTGCCTGCTGCTGCTGACCAGCGGCCGCCTCCTGGCTGCTGGCCGCGGCTGCGCTGCCGGCTTCGGCCCGCTGCGGCTGCCGAATTCCTCGCTGGCAGTCGGCAGCGTCTGCGCTGGCAGCGGCTGGGCGCTGGTGGCGACGAAGGCCGAGGCGGCAGACGATGATGGCGGTCGGTACGGCGAGCTGCTGACGCTGCTGCTGGAGGAGGCCGGCGGCGGCAACGAGGAGCTGCAGCCGCTGCTGGCCAACTGCCGGGTGCGCAGCCTCGCCGCTGATGCCGCTGGGGCTCGGGCGGCGATTCTGTGCCGCCGCTGCAGGGACGCCGGAGGCGACTGAAGCTGCGGGAGGGCCGCAAAAAATCCTATACGTACCCTCTCCCTCTCCTCTCTCCCTCTCCTCTCCCTCTCCTCTCTCCCTCTCCTCTCTCCCTCTCCTCTCCCTCTCCCTCTCCCTCTCCTCTCTCCTTCTCCCTCCCCTCTCCCTCTCCTCTCTCCCTCTCCCTCTCCTCTCTCCCTCTCCCTCTCCTCTCTCCCTCCCTCTCCTCTCTCCCTCTCCTCTCCCTCTCCCTCTCCCTCTCCTCTCTCCCTCCCTCTCCCTCTCCTCTCCCTCTCCTCTCCCTCTCCTCTCTCCCTCTCCTCTCTCCCTCTCCTCTCTCCCTCTCCTCTCTTCCTCTCCTCTCCCTCTCCCTCTCCCTCTCCTCTCTCCCTCTCCTCCCCCTCTCCCTCTCCCTCTCCTCTCTCCCTCTCCTCTCCCTCTCCCTCTCTCCCTCTCCTCTCCATCTCCCTCTTTCTCTCCTCTCCCTCTCCCTCTCCCTCTCCTCTCTCCCTCCCTCTCCCTCTCCTCTCTCCCTCTCCTCTCCCTCTCCTCTCTCCCTCTCCTCTCTCCCTCCCTCTCCCTCTCCTCTCTCCCTCTCCTCTCCCTCTCCTCTCTCCCTCTCCTCTCTCCCTCTCCTCTCCCTCTCCCTCTCCCTCTCCCTCTCCTCTCTCCTTCTCCCTCCCCTCTCTCCCTCTCCTCTCTCCCTCTCCCTCTCCTCTCTCCCTCTCCTCTCTCCCTCCCTCTCCTCTCTCCCTCTCCTCTCCCTCTCCCTCTCCCTCTCCTCTCTCCGCTCTCTCTTCTCACCATCTCTCTCCCTCTCTACCTCCTTTCTCCGCGCCAGCTCCCATCTCGCCTCAAATAATCTATCTGTATTTGGACTTTTTATACTATATGCGCTCCTAATAGGCATTTTCTGTATAAAGCGAACATTTTATAAACATATAGAAACTTGGTCCAGAACCTCTTTGACTTTCCAACTGACTTGTGCAGCTGGTTGATTAGAGCAATTATCTTCGTTGCTTTTTGGCGTATTATTTAATTGAAGTTGCATATAAATGAGAGCCAGAGGGGTTTGATGGTAAACTCTGCACAGATTTGCACTAAATTGCACCCGCGCTGCACCGCTGTGCTCGCTGGGCCAAATCTTTTGTTTTGAAATGCGGTATCCATGACACTCCAGAGGTGTGAAGGCTACTGCTGTGAGGGCGAGGAGGGTGGGGGCTGCCCTGTGAGACCCGGCTGGACAGGCGCACCGCACCGCCTTTATTGAGCAGAGTTTCTAAGAATTCTCTATCCAACCCTCCATGAGAAAGGAATGAAATTTAATTTTGAGCGAAGGCTGCCTGCCTTGGACAGATAGAAGCGAGAAGGCTTACTGGGGCC
Organism: Macrostomum lignano; assembly: GCA_002269645.1. Classification (NCBI taxonomy): domain Eukaryota; kingdom Metazoa; phylum Platyhelminthes; family Macrostomidae; genus Macrostomum; species Macrostomum lignano. The sequence goes on along the minus strand of NIVC01003370.1, from coordinate 36,621 downwards.
CTGAGGCCAGGGAGTTCTTAGTTTTTTGTTTTTTTAGTCTGTGTGTGACTACCTAGATAGATAGTCACACACAGACAAACCTTTTTTAGTATATGGATCTTTCGCTGGAGTATAGAGAAATATAAGACTCCATATCTCCGACACCCCATATCTCCGACACTCCATATCTCCGACACTCCATATCTCCGACACCCCATATCTCCCACACTCCATATCTCCGACACTCCATATCTCCGACACCCCATATCTCCCACACTCCATATCTCCGACACCTCATATCTCCGGCACTCCATATCTCCGACAACTTATATCTCCGACACTCCATATCTCCGACAACTTATATCTCCGACACCTCATATCTCCGACACTCCATATCTCCGACAACTTATATCTCCGGCACTCCATATCTCCGACAACTCATATCTCCGACACCTCATATCTCCGGCACTCCATATCTCCGACACTCCATATCTCCGACACCTCATATCTCCGGCACTCCATATCTCCGACACTCCATATCTCCGACACTCCATATCTCCGACACTCCATATCTCCGACAACTTATATCTCCGACACTCCATATCTCCGACACCTCATATTTCCGACACCTCATATTTCCGACACTTCATATCTCCGACAACTCATATCTCCGACACCTCATATCTCCGACACCCCATATCTCCGACACCTCATATCTCCGACACCTCATATCTCCGACACCTCATATCTCCGGCACTCCATATCTCCGACAACTTATATCTCCGACACTCCATATCTCCGACACTCCATATCTCCGACAACTTATATCTCCGACACCTCATATCTCCGACACTCCATATCTCCGACAACTTATATCTCCGGCACTCCATATCTCCGACAACTCATATCTCCGACACCTCATATCTCCGGCACTCCATATCTCCGACACTCCATATCTCCGACACCTCATATCTCCGGCACTCCATATCTTCGACACTCCATATCTCCGACACTCCATATCTCCGACACTCCATATCTCCGACAACTTATATCTCCGACACTCCATATCTCCGACACCTCATATTTCCGACACCTCATATTTCCGACACTTCATATCTCCGACAACTCATATCTCCGACACCTCATATCTCCGACACCCCATATCTCCGACACCTCATATCTCCGACACCTCATATTTCCGACACCTAATATCTCCGACACTCTCCGTTAGGGTTAGGCTTATGCTTAGGGTTAAGTCAGAGACATGAAATTTTAAAGATATGACAGCACCCCTCCACTCCAGATGTCTGGCTTGAGTTTTCCTTGCTCAGGGCGCAGGAGGCCGGCCAACCCTCATCTTCTCAAAGTCTAAAAAAGCAATAAATTTTTTTCTAAAACTTGTTTAAGCATCAAGCGGCCCCCTTTGCCCCCGCTATGCGAAGAGAAGGCAGAAAGACATAAATTTCAGGGCAGCTGCCAGCGCTGCATTGTTCTGCCGGGGCTCAGAGCTCTACTTAAGCTGGGCACTCGCCAGTTAACTTGTCCCCATTCGGCAGATGCTTCATCATGATTCGCACTACGGCAGGCAGCAATCTCGGAGGCAAAGGCGCTGGGTAAGGAATTGATCGGACTCGATGTACTTTTAATTGCTACACGTACTGCTGACCAAAGATTTTGCGAAACTTTCGTTGAGTGGATTTGTCTCCAAATTTTTGTCTATGGCAAACCGCATTCAACGCTGTGCAAAACAGCAAATCTTGCTAAAACTGCCTGAATGAAATAGGCTATGCGAATAAAATGAGCAACTGCTCCAACTCAAGCATTTACTCTGAGATTGAGCAATTACTCAGGTCAATAAGAATAAAACTACTACCATAGACAAAATTTCTGAGCAATTGCTCAGAAAACGTTGAGGCAGCCTCCTGGCAGACTCAAGAACGAGTCGCAGTGTAAAAAGCAGATAAATCGTCAAAGCTAAAGCTAAAGCTTTTCTTGGGGTTTTCAAACTCTGGAGCATGGCCTACGAAGTAAGAAGCCCTACGAAGCCGTAAAAAGCCGTACTAACGGCAAGAAGCCGTATGAACGATTTTTGTCTGTGGCCAAAAGCATTCTGATCAGTTACTCAAGCTACGGAGAATATTCTCAGAGTTTGAGTTTATTCTTTAATCATACCCCCGATGAGCACTTGCTAAGACTCAGAGAATCTCATGATTGAGCAATTGCTCCGACTCTGAGTTTGAGAATTTTCTCCTGAGCAGTTACTCTTTTTATTCATACGGGCTTATATCTTTGACCCCGCACTGCACAGATTCGATGCCGCCCCCCTGGCGCTGTGGACAACCCGGCAGCCCGGCGGAACCGGCCAGCAGCCGGCCCTCAACAGCAACTTCATCAGCAGCCGCAGCGGCCCGGCAGCGGCCAGCGGCCAGTTCCACCTGCCATTTCCAATGGCCGGCCGCCTGCCGCACCGGCACAGACGCGGCGGCGGCCCGCCCGCTGGCAGGACGGTCGGAGAGCGGCAAATTGAAGTGCTGACTCGGTTGCCGAGCCTGTACAGCAAGATCCACAGCAATGTGCCACAGCCGCAGCAGCAACAGCAAAAGCAGCAACCCGAGCCGCTGCCTTTGCTTCACGGCAGCAAGCGGATGAAGAAGCAGCAGCAGCAGCAGATCCAGCAGCAGCAGCAACAGCAAAAGCAGAAGACTCCCACTGCACTAGACGCTGAGCCTGGCACTGCTGAGCCCGCATCCGAACCGTCAGACGCTCCGAGGTCCCGGTTTCGAATCTCAGTTGCTGACCAAGTGCCGCAGGAGCAGCGGTCCGTCGAGTCGCAGAAGCAGCAAAAGCAGAAGCAGCAGCAGCCGAGAAGCGTTCCCATGGCCTACTTCAGCCGCGGCTCCGCCAGCCTGCACTCGACCTGCTGCGACGACGTCGACACTCGCAGCTGCGACCGGCGCCACCCGGACCAGACGGTGGCCTACAGCCGGGCCGCGGTGTACATTCGCGACAACGAGCTGATGCCCGCCGCCAAGGCCCGCCTCATCTGGCGCTGGATGGACGAGCTGGAGCACGCGACACCTTCGGCCAGCCGCCTATTCGTGTACGACCCCGGTAGCCGCTGGTTCAGCATGGCCGCCTAGGGGCGCTTCGGCCCCGCCAGGGCTGCTTTGCCTCCGTTTGCTTAACTGATTGCTCAGCTGGGGCTTCGGAATTCTGCCTGCCTGTCTGCCTGTCTGCCTGCCTGTCTGTCTGTCTGTCTGCCTGTCTGCCTGCCTGCCTGCCTGTCTGTCTGCCTGTCTGCCTGTCTGCCTGCCTGTCTGTCTGTCTGCCTGTCTGCCTGTCTGCCTGTCTGTCTGTCTATCTGTCTGCCTGTCTGTCTGTCTGTCTGCCTGTCTGCCTGTCTGTCTGTCTGTCTATCTGCCTGTCTGCCTGCCTGTCTGTCTGTCTGTCTGTCTGTCCTTCTCTCTGTCTGTCTCTCTGTCTGTCTGTCTGTCTGTCTGTCTGTCTGTCTGTCTGTCTGTCTGCCTGTCTGTCTGTCTGTCTGTCTGTCCGCCTGCCTGCCTGCCTGCCTGCCTATACAGCCACTGGAGGCCATTCTGTTAAGCGTTAAGCCCCTCCCTTCTCAGTGCATTTCGCATCTGCAGCATTGAAAATGACTGCTAAATATACAAGTTGCTGTTCTGCTTGACCGTCTGTTAGATTTTTGTTACCTGCTGAAAGGACCGCTTGCCAAGTAAAATAAATATTCGAACTAGAATGTCCTCAGAGCGGACTGCAGCAGTTTTTGCTGGGCGCAGAGTTGGGTTAAATTAATAGTAGTATAAAAAGCCAAGTGAATTTTCGCTTTGAATTTTTCATTTCTCGATGCCCAATTAACACCACGGCGCAATTAATGCATTTTATCTAGAAGCATTTGAAGATGTGTAGCGATCAGCTAATTATAATTTTATCCAGCAAGTCCAGGTCAGGCCAGGAGACACAGGCGACCCGGTGGCCTCAGTCAGCCTTGCTGGCCGGGGGCGTCTCGCCTTTTGTCACCGTCTTCGTTCAGGGTCCGGCGCAGAAATGCGAACAGCGGTGTGTAAACTCGCTTGACGGCTGCCCGGTCTGGGAGGGCATTGCGGGTATCATTGTTAGACACAGGCATCATTTGTTAGACACAGGCATCATTGTTAGACACAGGTATCATTTGTTAGACACAGGCATCATTGTTAGACACAGGTATCATTTGTTAGACACAGGCATCATTGTTAGACACAGGTATCATTGTTAGACACAGGCATCATTTGTTAGACACAGGCATCATTTTTAGACACAGGTATCATTTGTTAGACACAGGCATCATTTGTTAGACACAGGTATCATTTGTTAGACACAGGTATCATTTGTTAGACACAGGTATCATTGTTAGACACAGGCATCATTTGTTAGACACAGGTATCATTTGTTAGACACATGCATCATTTGTTAGACACATGCATCATTTGTTAGACACATGCATCATTTGTTAGACACAGGCATCATTTGTTAGACACATGCATCATTTGTTAGACACAGGCATCATTTGTTAGACACATGCATCATTTGTTAGACACAGGCATCATTTGTTAGACACAGGTAACATTTGTTAGACACAGGCATCATTTGTTAGACACAGGCATCATTTGTTAGACGCAGGTAACATTTGTTAGACACAGGCATCATTTGTTAGACACAGGTATCATTGTTAGACACAGGTATCATTGTTAGACACAGGCATCATTGTTAGACACAGGCATCATTGTTAGACACAGGCATCATTGTTAGACACAGGCATCATTGTTAGACACAGGCATCATTGTTAGACACAGGTAACATTTGTTAGACACAGGTATCATTGTTAGACACAGGTATCATTGTTAGACACAGGTATCATTGTTAGACACAGGTATCATTACTGCTGTTAGACGCGGGTATCATTGTTAGACACAGGTATCTTTGTTAGACGCAGGTACCATTACTGCTGTTAGACACAGGCATCATTGTTTAGACACAGGCATCATTTGTTAGACACAGGTATCACTACTGCTGTTAGACACAGGCATCGTTGTTAGACACAGGCATCATTGTTAGACACAGGCATCATTTGTTAGACAGGTATTATTACTGCTGTTAGACACGGGTATCATTGTTAGACACAGGTATCATTTGTTAGACACAGGTATCATTGCTGCTGTTAGACACAGGTATCATTACTGTTGTTAGACACGGGTATCATTGTTAGACACAGGTATCATTACTGCTGTTAGACACAGGCATCATTGTTAGACACAGGCATCATTACTGCTGTTAGACACAGGCATCATTGTTAGACACAGGCATCATTGTTAGACACAGGCATCATTGTTAGACACAGGCATCATTACTGCTGTTAGACACAGGCATCATTGTTAGACACAGGTACCATTACTGCTGTTAGACACAGGCACCATTACTGCTGTTAGACACAGGCATCATACTGCTGTTAGACACAGGCATCATTGTTAGACACTGGCATCATTGTTAGACACAGGTATCATTACTGCTGTTAGACACAGGCATCATTGTTAGACACAGGCATCATTGTTAGACACAGGCATCATTGTTAGACACAGGCATCATTGTTAGACACAGGTATCATTACTGCTGTTAGACACTAGCATCCTGCAATACCTTCAGCAGCGGCGGGTGGCTCCATGGCGTCCTGCATGCCACTGAGCGGGCGGTCTTTGTGCACCTCAGCGACAGTGTGTCGGTCGTCGCCAACCATGCTGCTGACCAGGAGCACCGCGGCAGTCAGTGCGAAACAGCTCGGCATCTTGGGACTGATCAGTGATGGGGCAGCCGGTGGGTTCGAATCGGTCTTGCGATGAGTCTGCGCTGCTCACCTGCTCGGCTTGGCCTTAAATTCTTCATCTCAAAGAAACGGATTAAACCGCGCTTCACTGCAGTTAAAGGGGCTCAGACTGAGGAGCCGAAATTCCCGAAGGAGCCGCCGCTGTCCGGGGGGTGTCCGCGCTGCCCGGCCATCCTTGCCTCGGGTTTCCATGAAATGTTTTTGACGAGAATTTTTTTCAACTTGTAAATAACATTTTATAAAAAACATCTATTTGAATGATTTTAGCGGCTTCTAACGGGGAGGCCGACTGATGGATCCTGTTTCACTGCCGAGTCGAAATCTTAAGCCCCATGCTTTGTTCGAGCAGATTCAGAGTGTTGCCAGGCTGTTTAGGTAATTTCTTGGGCCAAGTGCCAAAGTAAAAATATTTGCTGCTCAAGAAAGACGGACAGTAACTTCGTTTTCTGGGAGCTAATTCTTTCTCGCGCAGAAATCCGAACCCATCATTGTTTTGGTAGCGCCAGGGAAAGAACTCACGTTACCGCTGCATCCTAATTAGTAATAATTATACTATATAACATATAGCAGAGGCTAGCAGGGAAAGCCGTGGAATTTCCATGGAGCCTAGTGAGAGTTCATAGATTGTGTTTACAGGTGGTGGGACTCTGCCGTAGGTGAATCGGCCGGAATTCCATATGGGTTGCAATGAACTTGACTTACTTGACTCTACGCGAGCAGGTGGTTGTGCGCTCACAGGCGTGGGTCGCTGCTTAACTCTCTGAGTAAAGGGTAATCTCCACAGAATGTACTGGGGGTAATTTCCTTCACCCAGGCGCACTGATTGTACAGCTCCATGGCGCAGAAGCTGATGGCCGTGCGGCCAGAGGTTCCGCTTTCTAAAGGCGAACTGCTTCTGGATTGGGACACCCGCGTCAAGCAGACGTTAGGTGGTCTTCATTGCCTCTCCGCTGATAAAGATGTCAAGGGGGGAATGTCCAGGAAGGAGTTCATGCCAGCAAACGGCGTGGAGGGAGCCGCGCTCATGATAGCTCGACAAGCGCGGCCTTGCACCCTGTTAAGAGCATCAAGGACCCCTTTCACCTCTAGGGCACTGTTTCAAATGAAGCCGGCTAAGGAGATGGCCGGTCTAACAATGGCAGTGTGAATTCACCAGAGGCGGGGGTAAGGCCCCAGGTAGCGCCGAAAGCTCTGCGGATCTGCGAGAGCTTTGTTTGCTTTGGTTTGGACCTGTGGTCGAGGTGACGCCCAGACATCTGGTTTGTTTCTCCATGGCAACGGGTTTGCCATAGAAGGAGAGCGGTTCAATCCTGCAGTTTCGGTGGCTGGTGAATATGATGGCCATGGTTTTAGACTCAGAGAACCTGAGATCACAGCTGTCTGCCCAGCGCTCGGCACTGTGGATGAAGGCTTGGAGGAGGTCTCTTAGGACCGCGGGTGTTGGTCCTGCCACAGTGGCGGTAACATCGTCGGCATAGCCGATCTTTTGAACCAGATCCGGGTACGGGCTGCTGAGCAACTCGTCCAAAACCAAGTTCCAGAAAATCGGGCTGAGGACTCCACCTTGCGGTCCATCTTTCTGGACCTCCACAGAGCGGGAGTGCCAACAGGCACTCAACGAAACTCCGATTGCACACCTGTTAGCAGCAGCAACTCCTGCACTGGCGCTGACAGGCGCGGATGATGCGGCCTGCCAGCTGGAGTCGCCTACGACGCAGCGGGTCGCTTCTCTCATGGCCCGGGCCCCGGCTCGTAAGTCATTGTGTTATTCTGCTCTCTCTGGGGCCCAGGGCCCATTGGAGCCCTGCGCGCTGCGTCAACCTGCTCAGTGTAAGACATCCTATGAAATAGCATCTTAGGGTGTCTTACACTGTGTAGTATTGAGTCGTCCCTGGGTCGCCGCAATCCCGGTTGCACTGCGACTCCGGAGCCTCACTGTACGTCCTTAGAGGTTACCACAATGGCGGCCGATGCCAGACTGCAGTCCCGTATAGGGAAAGCTGGCATTTGAGCACACGGCCAAGCACAGCTGTCAGATCATGCTGCTAAGACACGTAGATCGATCCTGTCCTATCTTTGCTTTTGTCGCCAAGATGACGACTGATGCTCTACTCTATGCTAAGTATAGAAGTCCATGATAAAAGCCCTGTAAGGCTCACTGAAGTGTCTATGGTCGAAAACCATCGGTTGCACACAATAAATCGCATTAAACCACAGCCTACACGCACCAAGACCAAGCCAATGCTTTGCCCACTTTTTAGTCTTTGGCCTCAATGCTATCCACCAAGTATTGAGCAAAACGATTGTCCAGCGAAAGAATTTCGATCAATCGAACGTGTCGGAATTGATTGGACTTCTTGAAGTCTCAGCCATAGACAGAACAACAGGAATAGTCTTTTTAAAGCCCACTGTTTGAAATTGAATGCAATTGTCGCTTTCTTGTGGAAGTTTTTTGTTGTACGTATTTAAAACGAGTCTCTTTTGAAAGCTTGGCATGGTTGGCACGCTGCCATAAACCTAATTCAGGCTCGTTACCGCTGCACCTTAAAACACGCTAAGGCTGCAGGCCTCGGAAGTGGTTTTAATTCAAAACTTGTACATACTGTATTTTTCCTCAGAAGGTGCACAACAATATTATGAGGTTCTCGCATTGACACGGCAACGAAATAGGCATGTAAATCAATTACTTGCGAGAATTGGGCTTACAAAGAAAATTATTGTAAAATCATTCTAACTTCAGTTTCATGCACATTCACGTGTTGGACTGCAGTTTCCGACAGTCGAAAATCGAAAGCGCTGGATTTGAAGCAACAAGTTCAGGTATAGAAAATTGGGCTGCAGCCTCCTAGCTTCACCATCGCTGAGTCAGCAGGACAGCTGAAGGCTGACTGGAACTCTGGGATCAGCGACAGCACTCCGTTGACGCTGCAATTGAGCAGTGTTCATTAAACAATGCGAGGGTTAAAATTTGAAAAAAAATCAGCATGAGTCAGCGGCTTACTGAATATCCTCTGGCATGAGGCGGCCCAAGGCTCCCCTGATGTATGAGTACAGCGGATCCCGGGTGAAGCAGAATGTCTGCAATTTCAGTTCAGGCTTATGATACAGGTTCATGTCCACAGTAACCCTCTCTTTATCTGTGCCCTCTCTTCACCTGTGCCCTCTCTTCACCTGTGCCCTCTCTTCACCTGTGCCCTCTCTTCACCTGTGCCCTTACTTTACCTGTGCCCTCTCTTCACCTGTGCCCTCTCTTCACCTGTGCCCTCTCTTCACCTGTGCCCTCTCTTCACCTGTGCCCTCTCTTCACCTGTGCCCTCTCTTCACCTGTGCCCTCTCTTCACCTGTGCCCTCTCTTCACCTGTGTCCTCTTCACCTGTGCCCTCTTCACCTGTGCCCTCTCTTCACCTGTGCCCTTACTTTACCTGTGCCCTCTCTTCACCTGTGCCCTCTCTTCACCTGTGCCCTCTCTTCACCTGTGTAGTGAGTTGCAAGTGTACTTGTATGCGCCAGTCGCTAGAGCGGGGTGGGGGTTGCTATTGTACAGCATGTACGTGCTTTTCACCCACCCCTGTCTCTATCTTTTATACCCAGTTATGTAACAATTGTTGTATCGTATTTAACCTGCGTATCGATCTAATAAACGCCAAGAGGCTTCGTCAACTCTCAGTTGTATCTCTCTGCCTTAGTCTACAACTGGTAGCAGAGCAAATTATTCTAGAATGGCTGAGAAAGGTTTGACCGCCAGTGCAGCGCTGCCCAGAGTTTTCAGTACCGGCAACTTTAAGGAATGGCTGCAGCGTTTCAATGTATGCGCAAAAGTCAACAAGTGGGACACGTGCAAAGCGGAGCGACTGGCCACATTTTTGGATGGCGAGGCTCTCGTCGTTTATTTGGAACTGTCGGCAGGAGATCAGGCAGACTACGACAAAGTAGTCCAGGCATTGGATGATGCATTCCACCCGAACCGCGAGCACTTCGCCGTCATGGAGGCGTTCAAATCAAGGAAGATTTTGTCGAATGAGACTCCACGCATGTATCTTTACGAGTTAAAGAAGATGCTCAAAAGCTCCTCCGTGGACAACAAAGATGCTCAAGAGGCTCTGCTGTTCCATCAGTTCGTCTGTGGCCTTCCCGAATCCGTGAGCTGGCAGATTCGCGCGGACTCCAGCGTTAAGACCTCAGAGCAAGCGCTTCAAAAGGCCCAGCTACTGATGCAGCACAGCTCGCCAAGCATCCCAGCAGCAGCGGTGCAACCTCAGTCGAGCCAATCCAGCGAAGTTCAGGAGCTGCGGGACACTGTGCAGAGTCTGCAGGCATCGGTGAGCACCCTGAGTTCCCAGCTGCAGCAGCTGGCAGCCTGTGGAGTGAGGACGAGCAGCACAACGAGACCGCAGCACCGTTCGAAGTCTGACATCATCTGCTACAACTGCCACAAGGCCGGCCACATTGCCAGAGATTGCTACAGCAGGCGACAGCCGGGAAACGCCAGAGGCTGGGGTGTGCGGGCCCGCAACCCCGGCCAGCAGTAACTGCGGGCCCAGCAGCAGCGGCTTCAAGGCCGGCGCTCACAGTCGGCGGGATCTTCGACGGATGCAGCGTCGCGCCCGACCGACTATCGCAGTGTGAGTGCAAGCTTGATGGCAGAAGTGTGAAGGCGCTGTTAGACACCGGAAGCCAGTGCTCACTAGTTGAGTCCAGCATCCTGACAAAATCCCAGCTCAGACAGGCAACTGCAGCCAGAGTGCAACTTCATTCAGTGAACAAGCAGCCAATTAGCATAGAACGGCAAATCGAATTGCCACTTACAGTCGGTGGAGTGACAGCTCGGCAATTGTTTTTCGTTGTGTCAGGTTTGGTCTGCCCTGTCATTGTTGGAGTCGACTTCATCGGCAAGCATAATTTGCAGCTGGACTTCACAGGATCTTCACAAGAAGCCGGCCAAGTCTGCAGCACCAGATTCCAGGCTGACACCGACGATCCAGTTGACATCGAAGACGCACTCGTCCCCGAGTTCAGCTGTGAAGAGTTCGAGTTGCCGACTACCGACGACCTTGATGTACAACGGCTGCTGGTGGAGTTCAAAGACTTGTTCAAGAAAAAGCCGGGACTAACTCATCTGCAACAGCACCGAATTGTTCTCACGGATGAAGTACCTGTCCGAGTGCCACCGCGCCGAATGCCTGTGCATTACCGGGAGAAGGTAGAGCAGCTGATTCAGGAACTGCTGGAGAACGACGTGATAGAGCTGAGCGAAAGTCCGTACGTGGCCCCACCGGTGTACGTGACAAAGAAGGATGGCAGTCTCCGCCTGACCATAGACTATCGAGAGATCAACAAGAAGACTATTCGCTCTGCACAGGGAATTCCGTTGATGGAGGAGGCAAGAGATCGAATCGCAGGCAGTTCAGTGTTCTCTGTGTTGGATCTCAATGGAGGCTATTTTCAAATTCCGATGGCAGAAGAAGACAAGCTAAAAACTGCTTTCTGTCCGGGACCAGGGATGCCGCTGTACCAATTTAAGAGAATGCCCCAAGGTCTGTCGGGCGGCCCAAGCACGTTCTGTATGCTAATGTCAAAAGTTTTCAACGGCTGCGATTTCGTCTTCACGTTCTTCGATGACAGCCTCTGCTTCTCAAAGACCAAGTCGGATCATCTGCGGCAACTTCGAGAGACCTTCGAGCGACTTCGAGCAGCCGGACTGACATTAAGAGGCTCCAAGTGCAAGATCGCGGTACCCGAAGTGACCTTTCTCGGCACACGGTATTCAAAGGATGGTGCCCAGCCCAGCCAGGAGAAGCTGGAGGCAATTCAGCAGTGGAGAGAGCCGAGGTCAGCCAAGGAGGTGCGTCAGTTCATCGGCCTGTGCAACCAATACCGACGCCATGTAGCCAACTTCGCTGCCATCGCCGCACCGCTGCACCATCTGACTGGCAAGGGCGTCCCATTTGACTGGACTTCGGAATGCCAGACGGCCTTCGACGAGCTCAAAAGGTGCCTAATTAGTCCTCCGATCCTGGTGAACCCGGATTTCACTAAGGAGTTCTCAGTCTTCACGGATGCCAGTGGCAGCGGAGTCGGTGCAATTCTGAAGCAAGGCGAGGCGGTGATCGAGTTCTCAAGCCGCGCATTCAATTCAGCTGAGAAGAAATACTCTGCAACAGAAAAGGAGTGCCTGGCCATCTTGCACGCATTCAAAGTTTTTCGCCACTATCTTCTCGGCAAGCATTTCACGGTGCACACGGATCACTGCCCGCTCACCTACATCGATTCACAGAGAGTTGACAGCTACGGCAGGCTAGGACGATGGCGTCTGCTGCTTCAAGAGTTCGACTTCACCGTCAAGTACCGAAGAGGCGTTGAGAACACAGATGCTGACGCGCTGTCCAGACTGCACGGCCAAGAAGTCGCAGCTACGCAGCTGACTCCGGAAATCGACACTGAAGAGCTCAAAACTGCGCAGCGACATGACCCGGAGCTCAGCCAGGTGATTCAGGCGATGGACAAGGACGCAGAAATTGCACCCAGATGGCGAGCAGGACCACTGCAGCAACTCGGCAGAATCTGGAAGAAGCTGAAGCTGGATGATGACGGTGTTCTACTGCGCAAGTTCAATGACCCAGACGGCCTGCGGGAGGTTCCAGTGGTGCCAGCGCGGCTTCGACAACAGTTTTTGACCAACGCTCACGAAGGTCTGGGAGGTCATTTCGGAGCCGAGAAATGCTACCGCACACTGAAACTGACCGCCTACTGGCCCGGCATGGCTGAAGACATCGTGCAACACTGCCAGAGTTGTTCTGTCTGTCAGGAGAAGAAAGCGGGCTCGCGGACCAGCGCGCCACTCGGAGAACTGCCAATCGGCTCGCCGTGGGATTCTGTGGCTATCGACATCGTCAAGGTGGCGCCATCATCGCGCGGCAACAAATACCTGCTGGTGGCTCAGGATCAGTTTTCCAAGTACCTGACGGCCGTGGCGTTTCCTGACCAGACTGCTGAGACTACTGCTCGCGCCTTCCTCTCCATCTGCTCCCAGACTGGACTTCCCCGAGTCATCCACTCCGATCAAGGACCGAATTTCGAGTCTCAGCTTTTTCAAGACACTGCGAGGCCTGGGAGTCACGAAGACAAGAACAACGGCTTACAATCCCAAAGGCAGCGGATTAGCAGAGTCGGGCAACAAGTCAGTGCTGCAGTTACTCAGGTGTTTCACCGAGCGAGAGAGCGAGTGGGAGGACAAGCTGCCACTGATCCTGCTGTCCTACAATTCCCGGGTGCACTGCTCAACACAGCTGCCGCCACTGAAGGTGGTCACCGGGCGCGATCCGAGCCTGCCGGTCATCAGCCAGCAGTCCAGGCGATTCTATGACGTGCGCACCTACGCCGACAAGCTCGAGGGCGACCTGCTGCGAATTCGAGAGTCTGTCGAGGAGCATCTGGTGCAGGCGGCTGGCGAGCAAAAGAGCGGCTACGACAGGTCGACCGGGCAGCTGCGCATGTTCAGTCCTGGAGACGAGGTCTTGCTGCGCATCGAGCTGAGGGGCTCCAAGCTGGCGCCTTACTGGGAGCCGGGCTGGCAGGTGCTGTCGCAGCGGGATCTGGTAGTCGAAATTCGAAAGATCGAGAGCGGCCGGACCCGCAGGGTGAATGTGAATCGTCTGCGGCCGCGGATCCTGCCAGTCCCTGACGGAGAGTGCTTCCTGCAGCCGCCCTTTGCGCACGCGGCGCACGGCGGCGATGAGGCGGACGAGGAGCCGCCCCCGAGACGCTACCCGGTGCGTAGGCGGATGCCGGTGGATCGCTATGTGGCCGGTTGAATTTTTGATTGACTCAGTGACTGTTCTACTGACTGTTGGAAATTATTTGAAAGCGAGAAATTCTTTATACCAATATTGTTTCAAATGTTTTACTGTTCTTATGTTTCCTTCGAATTATTCGTTCGAATGTTATTGATCTTTTTCGCCGGGGAGGATTGTAGTGAGTTGCAAGTGTACTTGTATGCGCCAGTCGCTAGAGCGGGGTGGGGGTTGCTATTGTACAGCATGTACGTGCTTTTCACCCACCCCTGTCTCTATCTTTTATACCCAGTTATGTAACAATCGTTGTATCGTATTTAACCTGCGTATCGATCTAATAAACGCCAAGAGGCTTCGTCAACTCTCAGTCGTATCTCTCTGCCTTAGTCTACACCTGTGCCCTCTCTTCACCTGTGCCCTTACTTTACCTGTGCCCTCTCTTCACCTGTGCCCTCTCTTCACCTGTGCCCTCTCTTCACCTGTGCCCTCTTCACCTGTGCCCTCTCTTCACCTGTGCCCTTACTTTACCTGTGCCCTCTCTTCACCTGTGCCCTCTCTTCACCTGTGCCCTCTTCACCTGTGCCCTCTCTTCACCTGTGCCCTCTCTTCACCTGTGCCCTCTCTTCACTTGTGCCCTCTCTTCACCTGTGCCCTCTTCACCTGTGCCCTCTCTTCACCTGTGCCCTCTCTTCACCTGTGCCCTCTCTTCACCTGTGCCCTCTCTTCACCTGTGCCCTCTTCACCTGTGCCCTCTCTTCACCTGTGCCCTTACTTTACCTGTGCCCTCTCTTCACCTGTGCCCTCTCTTCACCTGTGCCCTCTCTTCACCTGTGCCCTCTCTTCACCTGTGCCCTCTTCACCTGTGCCCTCTTCACCTGTGCCCTCTCTTCACCTGTGCCTTCTCCACACCCGCCATTTTGGTACCCGTTTTTGACCCTCGGCCTCACCTGTGCCCAGGCAGTGAACAAAGACTGCATTTTGTTGAGATGGCCAAGCGGCAGCGGGAGTTCTGACCCACCCCCCTCGAAACCGGCGTAAGCCTTCGACACCAGCCGGAGCGCATCCGTCTCAGCAACTGCCGTGCGCAGAGTTCTCGAGATTATCGGGTTGATGTCCACCTGAGTGCGGGATGGTAATTATCACTTAATCAGTATGGGATTTCACACCGCTTGCCCCAGCTCAATCACTCAGCCAGCAGTCCTGCCCCGCAGAATCCCTCAGCCAGCAGCCCTGCCCCACAGAATCACTCAGCCAGCAGCCCTGCCCCACAGAATCCCTCAGCCAGCAGCCCTGCCCCACAGAATCCCTCAGCCGGCAGCCCTGCCCCACAGAATCACTCAGCCGGCAGCCCTGCCCCACAGAATCACTCAGCCAGCAGCCCTGCCCCACAGAATCACTCAGCCAGCAGCCCTGCCCCACAGAATCCCTCAGCCAGCAGCCCTGCCCCACAGAATCACTCAGCCAGCAGCCCTGCCCCACAGAATCACTCACATAGTAACTTCTGTTTCCAACCCAATACGGCCCTGCCGTCAAGTCCCAGTAGGTGAAGTTGACGCACTGCGCCTTCGCCACATAGCTCTGCCTTGTCCGCTCCGACCACATGGGATTTGAGTTTCCCTGCTGGTCCGTGAGCTGGCCTTGAAGGAAGAGGTTGGGATTCGAATTTGTCAGAACATCCCCTGTTCAATCGGCCGGTACCTAACTGGACTCAAATATAATCTCACAAGCACAAGGCAAATTTTAGGCCAATAGAATGCTACAATAGGAGTCCCGTAGAATCCCACTGGAGTCCAATTAGAATCCCACTGGAGTCCCATCGGAATCCCACTGGAGTCCCATCGGAATCCCACTGGAGTCCCATCGGAATCCCACTGGAGTCCCATCGGAATCCCACTGGAGTCCCATCGGAATCCCACTGGAGCCCCATCGGAATCCCACTGGAATCCCATCGGAATCCCATGTCCAGCAGCTGCAGCAGCTCTGCAGTCACCAGTGGCATCCACAGCCTTGATCAGCTCAGCTGCCATGCGCTGCCCGATGGTGGCGAAATTGATGTAGCCCGGCAGCTGAGGGGAGAAGAATGGCCACTGCAGAATGCCGGCAGGAACTGTCAGCTGCGCTGTGGAAGTCATGGACAGCGCCACGTCGAAGGTGGCGCCGCTCCAAGCGGTGGCCTGCTGTACGGTGCCCAGCAGGGAGCCCTGCTTCAGGCGCTTGAAGTTCTGCCAGCTGATTGAGATGTCCATCATGGGGTAGTCCGGGTCAACAGTGAGCTGTGCGGGCGGGGTGCGTGACAGTGCGAGAGTTTAGAGCTAATTTTTATATAGAGTGACACATTCTAATCTATAGAGTGACACATTCTAATCTAGAGTGACACATTCTAATCTAGAGTGACACATTCCAATCTAGAGTGACACATTTCAATCTAGAGTGACACATTCCAATCTGGAGTGACACATTAATCTAAGAGTACTAAATCGAACCTTCAGCATCATAATTTACGCTCACATCTTTGTAGTACTCGTCCAGAAACTCATCCCGGATCTCAGTCGGTGAGTAGCCGATCTTGTCCACCACAGCCTGAATTTTCATCCTCATCTTGGCTCGTTCGGTGGACCCAATCCAGTCGAGCCTTTCAATGCCGCTGACGAACTCAGACTGGAGAGTTTTGTACAGACTGTCCACCTGCGAAAGGGTTTTGCTAGAGTCAGCACCCGGAATGACTGCTTGGAGTCTGCTGGCCCCAAGGCTCATGGGCAAATCTGATTTCAGATTCTAGAGGGAGAGAAGCGAAGAGACGGAGAGAGAGGGAGAGAGAAGGAGAGAGGCGGAGAGGGAGAGAGATGAAGAGAGGCGGAGAGTCGGAGAGGGAGAGAGATGAAGAGAGAGGGAGAGAGACGGAGAGGGAGAGAGAGGGAGAGAGGCGGAGAGGGAGAGAGATGGAGAGGGAGATAGATGAAGAGAGGCGGAGAGGGAGAGGGAGAGAGAAGGAGAGAGGCGGAGAGGGAGAGAGATGAAGAGAGGCGGAGAGGGAGAGGGAGAGAGAAGGAGAGAGGCGGAGAGGGAGAGAGATGAAGAGAGGCGGAAAGTCGGAGAGGGAGAGAGATGAAGAGAGAGGCGGAGAGTCGGAGAGAGGCGGAGAGGGAGAGAGATGGAGAGGGAGATAGATGAAGAGAGATGGAGAGAGACGGAGAGGGAGAGAGAAGGAGAGAGGCGGAGAGTCGGAGAGGGAGAGAGACGGAGAGGGAGAGAGATGAAGAGAGAAGGAGAGAGGCGGAGAGACGGAGAGGGAGAGAGAGGGAGAGAGGCGGAGAGGGAGAGAGATGGAGAGGGAGAGAGATGAAGAGAGAGGGAGAGAGACGGAGAGACGGAGAGGGAGAGAGATGGAGAGGGAGAGAGATGAAGAGAGAGGGAGAGAGACGGAGAGACGGAGAGGGAGAGAGATGAAGAGAGGAGAGAGGCGGAGAGACGGAGAGGGAGAGAGAAGGAGAGAGGCGAAGAGTCGGAGAGGGAGAGAGACGGAGAGGGAGAGAGAAGGAGAGAGGCGGAGAGTCGGAGAGGGAGAGAGGCGGAGAGGGAGAGAGATGGAGAGAGAGGGAGAGAGACGGAGAGGCGGAGAGGGAGAGAGATGGAGAGAGGCGGAGAGACGGAGAGACGGAGAGGGAGAGAGATGAAGAGAGGAGAGAGGCGGAGAGACGGAGAGGGAGAGAGATGGAGAGGGAGAGAGATGAAGAGAGAGGGAGAGAGACGGAGAGACGGAGAGGGAGAGAGATGGAGAGGGAGAGAGATGAAGAGAGAGGGAGAGAGACGGAGAGACGGAGAGGGAGAGAGATGAAGAGAGGAGAGAGGCGGAGAGACGGAGAGGGAGAGAGAAGGAGAGAGGCGAAGAGTCGGAGAGGGAGAGAGACGGAGAGGGAGAGAGACGGAGAGGGAGAGAGATGAAGAGAGAAGGAGAGAGGCGGAGAGACGGAGAGGGAGAGAGAGGGAGAGAGGCGGAGAGGGAGAGAGATGGAGAGAGAGGGAGAGAGACGGAGAGGCGGAGAGGGAGAGAGATGGAGAGAGGCGGAGAGACGGAGAGACGGAGAGGGAGAGAGATGAAGAGAGGAGAGAGGCGGAGAGACGGAGAGGGAGAGAGAGGGAGAGAGGCGGAGAGGGAGAGAGATGGAGAGAGGCGGAGAGACGGAGAGGGAGAGAGGGGAGCAGGGCAGAGGTCACTGCCCAATCGGAGGCTCTTGAGGCCCGAGCTCAACCGGGTACAAGTGCAGCCGGTGCAGGATTCATGTCCGATATTCATCGCAATAAGCGATTTACTCTTACGCGGGAAAAATTTGACAAAACCGAATTTTGCTTAATTAGGACCAGTTTCGTACTGATTGGAGCTCATTAGTTCCCATCTACCGGTAGAAGAATGATAATCAGATATCAGAGAGAGCCTGGGGCGAGCTTTACAGAACAAAAACAAGTCCCGACCCACAGCCTGCTTGCTGGAGTCCACCAGGTGGTCCGCAACGAAGAGGCTGTTGAGCCCCAGCAACATGAAGTTCTTGGTGCGGTCCAAGCAATAGTCCAGCCTGCTCTGGTAGATGTAGCTGCTGCTGGACAGGCTGGACTCAAACTCGCGCTTGGCGTGAACGTAGGCGCTCGATAAGTCACCGCTGTAATTGCGGATCACCTGCCAATTCAGGTAGTTGGACAGCCTCCTGTGCGAGGGAGCATGGGTGTGGCATTAGCTGACGGTGACAGGTAAACCCTGTGTCTGTACGGGTAAATCATGTGTCTGTACGGGTAAATCCGGTGTCTGTACGGGTAAATCCGGTGTCTGTAGCGGGTAAATCCTGTGTCTGTACGGGTAAATCCGGTGTCTGTAGCGGGTAAATCCTGTGTCTGTAGCGGGTAAATCCGGTGTCTGTACGGGTAAATCCTGTGTCTGTAGCGGGTAAATCCTGTGTCTGTACGGGTAAATCATGTGTCTGTAGCGGGTAAATTCTGTGTCTGTACGGGTAAATCCGGTGTCTGTAGCGGGTAAATCATGTGTCTGTAGCGGGTAAATCCGGTGTCTGTAGCGGGTAAATCCTGTGTCTGTAGCGGGTAAATCCTGTGTCTGTAGCGGGTAAATCCTGTGTCTGTAGCGGGTAAATCCTGTGTCTGTAGCGGGTAAATCCGGTGTCTGTAGCGGGTAAATCCGGTGTCTGTAGCGGGTAAATCCTGTGTCTGTAGCGGGTAAATATGTTTATAGCTCGTAAAACGTGACTCCTGCCTCTAACAAGAGGGACTCCCTGTCTAGCAAAGCGACCTCGGTCTCAACGGGAATCCACCTGCCTGTTATAATCGACTGGGTGCAGCAACCTGATGGTCTCCCCAACGTAGGTCATCGCCCGCCTCAGGTAGTCAGCCGTCTGCACTGCCACTCTGGTGGAGCCCTGCACCCCGGACTCAAGGGTGCCGCTGAACAGCGCGGACCACCTGATTGGCTGGTAGCTCGAGTCCATCTCAGTCAGGCTGATTTGGTTGCCAGGAGCCAGCGGCGGCTTGTCGGGGTCCGGTCCAGCGGCGTTCCTGCTGAACTGTTGGTATTGACAGTGGGACAGTGCTTTGGTAATTGGGAGAATTCTCCCCAACCATATTTCCCTGCTAGGTGAATTCTTCCACAGAGCTCACATTGGCGAGGGCCGTCTCGATCTCCATGACGTCGAGCACGAAATTCTCGATGCGCGCCGTGACGCCGTTCGGATTATCGACCGTGCCGGGCTCGGCGTCGGCAACCAGGAGTTTCGCTGTTACTCTCATGTACTCCTTGTAGGACTCGCGCTGCCTGTGGTACTGGAAATAAAGTACTCTCTGACCCTGTGTACTCTCTGACCCTGTGTACTCTCTGACCCTGTGTACTCTCTGACCCTGTGTACTCTCTGACCCTGTGTACTCTCTGACCCTGTGTACTCTCTGACCCTGTGTACTCTCTGACCCTGTGTACTCTCTGACCCTGTGTACTCTCTGACCCTGTGTACTCTCTGACCCTGTGCACTCTCTGACCCTGTGTACTCTCTGACCCTGTGTACTCTCTGACCCTGTGTACTCTCTGACCCTGTGTACTCTCTGACCCTGTGTACTCTCTGACCCTGTGTACTCTCTGACCCTGTGTACTCTCTGACCCTGTGCACTCTCTGACCCTGTGTACTCTCTGACCCTGTGTACTCTCTGACCCTGTGTACTCTCTGACCCTGTGTACTCTCTGACCCTGTGTACTCTCTGACCCTGTGTACTCTCTGACCCTATGTACTCTCTGACCCTATGTACTCTCTGACCCAGTGTACTCTCTGACCCTGTCTACCCCAGTATCCGCTTACATCCCAAGTGATCTCTGCTCCACATGTACAGCCATTTCCCTGTGTCCTTTCTTCAATCGCGCACCAGTGCACAGACAGCTGCGTCCAGTACTCACAAAGTCGAACAGGTACATGGCAGGCAGCATGCCGATCCCGCCGTTGTAAATCTGGAAATAAGGGCGAAATAAGTTTACTTGCCGCACTCAGAGCAGAGCACCTTGAGCTTCAGGACCTGAGCTTCAGGACAGGCAACACCCTCACCGAAATCGTGTACCGGCCTCCGTCCAGCGGGTTCGGCTCCACCCGGTACTCGAAGAAGGCCGAAGCTCCGAAGGTTTTCACGGCGGAGAGCAGCTCGCGGTCCAGGTCGAACTGGCCGACCACCGAGCCGTTCATCACGTAGAACTGACGCCGCAGCAGGTCGGCGAACAGGGCGCCGCGCACCCGTTCGATTCGAAAGTCGTCAATGCAGGTGCCGAAAATTGTTTTCAACTTTCGTTCGTAGGAGTCCGCCGAGTTGCGAACGATCGGCGAACGGAGGGCGGCCTCGAGCTTGTCGGCGTTCTGCCTGATCAGCTCGCCGCTGACCGTCCGCTCGCGGTAAGCCGGGTTTATCGGCATCACCTGCTCGGCGGCGCCGCAGGCGAAAGCGTAGAAATTATCGCACGGGCTGGCCGAGCGGTTGAGGAAACTCACCTGGGGAGAAATGGTGGCTTGAAGTTTAGAAGTACAGGGAGACTGCGAGCTGTGATTCCAACCGAGGGAATCAGTGGGTAATCAGTGGGGAATCGGTGGGGAATCGGTGGGGAATCGGTAGGGAATCGGTGGGGAATCGGTGGGAAATCAGTTAGAAATCGGTACGGAATCGGTAAGGAATCGGTTGGGAATCGGTTGGGAATCGGTTGGGAATCGGTGGGTAATCAGTGGGGAATCGGTGGGGAATCGGTGGGAAATCAGTTAGAAATCGGTACGGAATCGGTAAGGAATCGGTTGGGAATCGGTTGGGAATCGGTTGGGAATCGGTGGGGAATCGGTGGGGAATCGGTAAGGAATCGGTGGGGAATCGGTGGGGAATCGGTACGGAATCGGTAAGGAATCGGTTGGGAATCGGTTGGGAATCGGTTGGGAATCGGTGGGGAATCGGTGGGGAATCGGTAAGGAATCGGTGGGGAATCGGTGGGGAATCGGTAAGGAATCGGTGGGGAATCGGTGGGGAATCGGTTGGGAATCGGTGGGGAATCGGTGGGGAATCGGTGGGGAATCGGTGGGGAATCGGTTGGGAATCGGTTGGGAATCGGTTGGGAATCGGTGGGGAATCGGTGGGGAATCGGTAAGGAATCGGTGGGGAATCGGTGGGGAATCGGTAAGGAATCGGTGGGGAATCGGTGGGGAATCGGTTGGGAATCGGTGGGGAATCGGTGGGGAATCGGTGGGGAATCGGTAAGGAATCGGTGGGGAATCGGTGGGGAATCGGTAAGGAATCGGTTGGGAATCGGTGGGGAATCGGTGGGGAATCGGTGGGGAATCGGTAAGGAATCGGTGGGGAATCGGTGGGGAATCGGTAAGGAATCGGTGGGGAATCGGTGGGGAATCGGTTGGGAATCGGTGGGGAATCGGTGGGGAATCGGTGGGGAATCGGTGGGGAATCGGTAAGGAATCGGTTGGGAATCGGTGGGGAATCGGTGGGGAATCGGTGGGGAATCGGTAAGGAATCGGTGGGGAATCGGTGGGGAATCGGTAAGGAATCGGTGGGGAATCGGTGGGGAATCGGTTGGGAATCGGTGGGGAATCGGTGGGGAATCGGTGGGGAATCGGTGGGGAATCGGTTGGGAATCGGTTGGGAATCGGTTGGGAATCGGTGGGGAATCGGTGGGGAATCGGTAAGGAATCGGTGGGAATCGGTGGGGAATCGGTAAGGAATCGGTGGGGAATCGGTGGGGAATCGGTTGGGAATCGGTGGGGAATCGGTGGGGAATCGGTGGGGAATCGGTAAGGAATCGGTGGGGAATCGGTGGGGAATCGGTAAGGAATCGGTTGGGAATCGGTGGGGAATCGGTGGGGAATCGGTGGGGAATCGGTAAGGAATCGGTGGGGAATCGGTGGGGAATCGGTGGGGAATCGGTGGGGAATCGATGGGGAATCGGTAAGGAATCGGTGAGGAATTGGTGGGGAATCGGTGGGGAATCGGAGGGGGATCGGTTGGGAATCGGTGGGGAATTGGTGGGGAATCTGACTGAGCAATGGATCCCTCACCAGGTAGCCGGAGCGGTACAGGCAGGCCTCAGTTTGGCACGCAGTGTCAACCCCACCGCCGCCGCCAGCACCACCGCCGTGGGTGGCAGCCAGGGCGATGACCACAACCAGCAGCAGAACGACAATGCCAGCCAGGATGTTCTCAGCGATGGAGTGCCTGGCCGGGTTGAGTTGCTGCCGGACCCGCTCCCAGATCCGGGCTGTGTCTGAGCTGTTCTCGGGCTCCGCGTACATCTCCATGTTGATGGACTCTGGATCGGCAGCCATTGGAGCAACTGTTTGGGGGCCAAGAGAAGAGTTTGAGTTGAGCTCGGCGACAATGCCTGCTGGATCGAAGTGCGCTTAGGAACAGAGCAGAGCTGAGCACTTTTATTCTCCGCGCTCCTTTGAGTCGCTATCGCTCAGAGCTTAGATAAGGCGCCAGTGGCAGCAGCTCAATAGTTTCGATTGAGATCAGGCGGCACACCAGCAGAGCACCTTCATGTCAGGCTTTTTTCATTTTCTAAGCAGAGTTTCCCTTGAGCAGTAAAGTTTTTGATAATGAAAAAATGTTATGGGTCGAGCAGCAGCTTATCTTTTTCTTAACGAAACTGGGCAGAAAGGCGAGAGTCAAAGTGAAAGCTCAGGCTAATTCTTTCTGATTTCAGATTTTATATTTTTCTATACGTTTCAGCTCGCATATTGATTTGAATAGTCTGAATTCTTTGTGTAAATTCTTTCAAAGCTTCCATCTGGCTAGCAATCCATGTAAAATACGGATCCAGATGCCAGTCTTAGTGCACCCCGGCTTCGACTGGAATTCAATGCTTGTCGAACGGGACTCTATGGCCGCAACCAAATGATTGAATTTACAATGGAGCTGATGGATCTGCTGTTCCAAGTAGGCAATCATCAAAAACTTTATTCAGAGTGGTCGAAAAATATTATCGGAGACATGCACGGGTTCGGAAATCTGCTTGTCATGCTGGGGTCTTTGTCCATTGTGCTGCAGCTTCTGGTCGCATTTGGTTCGGCCGTCGATTTAGCGACGACTAAGAATCAGCAGAGCGGCGCCAGCGAAGATAGCCAAGAGGAGCTTGAGACCCAGGCCAATGCGGCCCAGCTGCAGGCGATGGAAGCCAACCCGGATCCCTACAAGCACCATGCCGTGCACTTATGCAGCACTAACTTGGACTGTCTGGCTATGCACGGCGGCTGCAGCCACGACCAGTACATTGGGGACAGCGAGGCCAAGTGAGTGCTGGGCTGGATATTTTTATTGCTTGTGTTTGAGACCCCAAGCACACAAGAACACATCGGGAGAGGAGGGGTGGGGGTTACGGCCCCAGGCACACAAGAAAACAGCGGGAGGGGAGGGGTGGGGGTTAAGGTCCCAGGCACACAAGAAAACAGCGGGAGGGGAGGGGTGGGGCTTAATAAGGCCCCAGGCACACAAGAACACAGCGGGAGGGAAGGGGTGGGGGTTAATAAGGCCCCAGGCACACAAGAAAACAGCGGGAGGGGAAAGGTGGGGCTTAATAAGGCCCCAGGCACACAAGAACACAGCGGGAGGGGAGGGGTGGGGGTTAATAAGGCCCCAGGCACACAAGAACACAGCGGGAGGGGAGGGGTGGGGGTTAATAAGGCCCCAGGCACACAAGAAAACAGCGGGAGGGGTGGGGGTTAATAAGGCCCAGGCACACAAGAACACAGCGGGAGGGGAGGGGTGGGGTTAATAAGGCCCCAGGCACACAAGAAAACAGCGGGAGGGGAGGGGTGGGGGTTAATAAGGCCCCAGGCACACAAGAACACAGCGGGAAAGGAGGGGTGGGGGTTAAGGCCCCAGGCACACAAGAACACAGCGGGAGAGGAGGGGTGGGGGTTAATAAGGCTCCAGGCACACGAGACCACCGTGGTGACAGCAACAACAAGAAGCCGCGCTATTAATGCAAAGCGTCAAAAGACCCGCTCTGACCACCCTGGCAGGCAAGAGACGGAGCTGCTGCCCAAGTGCTACCAGCCGCACGGTCTATCAACCCGAGGAGTTTGCCTGTGCACCGAGTGCTCCAACGACCTGCACTGCCACCGCCAGTCCCGCTGCCCGCACTCCCTGACAGGCCAGTGCGTCAGCGAGCACTCGGTGAAGACCTGCCGCTGCGGGCAATTCCGTCATGACTACAGCAAGATGGGAGGAAGCGGCAGCAGAGAGCGATCCAGTGTTGACTGGAACTCCCTATTGGACTATTTGATCTGTCGCAACATTTTGCTGCGCAGGTTGCTGTCTGATTCCGTGCAGTGTAGCTGAATTTGTACTGAGGATTGCTAAACTCACTCATTATCAAAGTTCTAATATGCATGAAGTTTGACGAAGGGACTTTTTATGGCTTCATTAATTAATCTGCCTAACAGAGAGCATGCGAAGCTTTTTTCATCATTAAAACAACCAAGGAAGACACAGAAAGCTAATTCTGGAGACGAACCATCCTACTCTGCACTCCAGTAGTCTGCAGCGCTTTTGTGACTATAATTCAAGGAAGGGAGTAGACTGGATGAGAAAGGATTCGAATGGACGAGAAGGCAGTAGAATGGATGAGAAGAGATCAGAATGGATGAGAAGGGAGCAGAATAGATTTTCATGGAGTAGACTGGATGTGAATGGAGTAGACTGGATGTGAATGGAGTAGACTGGATGTGAATGGAGTAGACTGGATGTGAATGGAGTAGACTGGATGTGAATGGATTAGGCTGGATGTGAATGGAGTAGACTGGATGTGAATGGAGTAGACTGGATGTGAATGGAGTAGACTGGATGTGAATGGAGTAGACTGGATGTGAATGGAGTAGACTGGATGTGAATGGAGTAGACTGGATGTGAATGGAGTAGACTGGATGTGAATGGAGTAGACTGGATGTGAATGGAGTAGACTGGATGTGAATGGAGTAGACTGTATGTGAATGGAGTAGACTGAATGTGAATGGAGTAGACTGGATGTGAATGGAGTAGACTGGATGTGAATGGAGTAGACTGGATGTGAATGGAGTAGACTGTATGTGAATGGAGTAGACTGTATGAACAGGGAGTAGAAAGTCCTATTGTCCCAAATGATTTATTAGCTGTCATATCATAACGCAAGCACTGCTTTCATTCAGTGTAGAATCGATACAGAGGATAAGCACACAACGCTACGGTGTTTGATTTGTATTGTATTTGTACCATAACACAGCTTACACAAATAAAATAGTAAATGAACACTGCTTGGGTCACCAGAAGCAGCCGGTGCAGCAATACTTTTTGCTGGCCGGCTCCAGATGGCAGGGCTGGCTCCAACCGTCAGGGCATGCGGTCTCGCAGTCCTCCATTGTCGGCCTGCAGACCTGCGTGTAGATGCAGGAGAAGGTCAGCCTGCTGGGCTGCTTTGACTTTTCTTGCTGCTGCTTCTGCTGGTCAACGGAAGAGACCAGGCTGCCAATGATAAACAGATATGCCAGAATTCTGCACATTTCCATGCTGATGAGAATTCTGCCCCAGAGCTGAGGGATATTCTATAGGTGTTGGCGTATAGACCGTTTTTGGCACTTTGCCATAGAGGATTCTCGGCAGGACGGACGGGTGCCCTGGGTAAGAGCAAAAAACTCAGACGTGTTCCAAAATTATGAATCAATAAACGCCGTTCCTTCACAGCCTTAAGTCTGCGTGCCAAGACTTCTTGAGGTTGTGTGCCAGGACTTCTTGAGGTTGTGTGCCAGGACGTCGTGAGGTTGTGTGCCAGGACGTCGTGAGGTTGTGTGCCAGGACTTCTTGAGGTTGTGTGCCAGGACGTCGTGAGGTTGTGTGCCAGGACGTCGTGAGGTTGTGTGCCAGGACGTCCTGAGGTTGTGCCAGGACTTCTTGAGGTTGTGTGCCAGGACGTCGTGAGGTTGTGTGCCAGGACGTCGTGAGGTTGTGTGCCAGGACGTCGTGAGGTTGTGTGCCAGGACGTCGTGAGGTTGTGTGCCAGGACGTCGTGATGTTGTGTGCCAGGACGTCGTGAGGTTGTGTGCCAGGACGTCGTGAGGTTGTGCCAAGGGCGTCTTATGCTTATCATCTGTCCGTGTGTCTTGAGGTTGTGTGTCCTTGTGATTTAAAGTTTCGTTCTCGAATATCTGAAGACAGTGTGTCCCTTGTGTCCTGAGGTTGGAGGTTGATGATGGGGTTCGAAAACATGCCTTCTCTCGTAAGACAGTTTCGGCGTTGCCTCGGTTTTGAGTAATTATAAGTTTTTTTCTATATTTATTGCGCTCCAGGTAAATAATAAAAAATATCCCAAGGCGAGAGACAGAGCCAATCAATTAAACAAATTGGCATCGCCCAGCCCAATCAATAACAGCCAAGCGACTAATGCCAATTAATTATTAAAGAGCGCTACAGCCTCCCTCATTCCACGGCTCATTGTTGTCCAGTTTGGGAAAAACTCAACTCAGCTTTGGCAGAAATAATTGGTTTTTCAGCAGCTGGAAAAGCTGGAACAGTCTCTGAAAGCAAATCTGCTGGCTGCCTCTTAGTTCTCAGTCCCAGCTTCCAAGGTAGCAAGTGGTGTTTTTGCTTTTGCAGGCAAAAATATTTCATTTTCAGTTCCATACACGGCAGCGCACGGAAACTCCCCCGTCTCTCTCTCTCTCTCTCTCTCTCTCTCTCTCTCTCTCTCTCTCTCTCTCTCTCTCTGCCTTTTATCCCCTATATTCTGAGTACATTCGTATGTGAGTATAAGCCTCAGTTACACGGACTTCTAAAATATGTGGACTGGAAAATAAGCATCGATAGAAGGGTAATTTCTTACCTAACACGAGAGTAGTCCTCTGCTATTCTATGTGAAAATTGGGTAAATTTCAAATATTGCAACTTTTGATATCGGCGTTGAGTTCTAGTCCATATTCTATAGAAGTCCCCGTTTTCTGATTCCCCAGCGAAGCCTGACTTTCCACCTCACTGCATTTTGGCCCGGCTGCGCGCTGCTGCTGTTTCGCCTGTGCTTGACTCGTACCTCATCCAACCGTGTCTCGCTGGGTCTGGCAGCAGCGCCCAACCGCCTCACTCCACTCGCCCTATCGGTTGCCATAGCAACAAAACACTACCGCTTAATCAGGCTAAAAACCCCCGACAAAAGCGGCTGGGCTTGATAACTATCTAGCTAGACAAAAATCCCGCCATGCCTCTGCCGCATCTCCGCCTTCTGCTGGCTTCCGCGATCGCACTGACTGCGGCTCCCGCTCGAGCGGCTGACACCCGAGCCGCCTTCACTGAGGAAGCCACCTGCCCGGCTCTGTCAGCCGGCACCGACGCCACCCTCCGCCTTGTGTCCGGAGCCACCGATCGGCGCACCTGTGCCGTCGAGTGCTCGCTGTGGCCGGCATGCGTGGTGGCCTATCACTCGCCCGCCGCTGCCACCTGCCAGCTGGGCACCCTCGCCGCCTGGCTGCAGTTCTGGCAAGCCGGAAGCTGCCGGAGCCTCGTCAGGCCTCCGCCGATTCCCGACAACGTTGCGCCAAAGCTGCTGGCCTTTTATAACTTCCGGTTTAGCCTGAGCAACCAGCTCAACGCGAGCGCCTTCGGCCTGACCGCCAACAATGCCGCGAGGAACCGCCTGGGAGTTGAGCTGCTGGGCTCATTCGACTCCAACCTTGAAGTCGACCTGATGGGCGGCGCACTCGGCCACTACTTGCCCCATAACCAGCTCAGCTTCTTCATCAAGGTAAGCTTGTTCGAATTTGGGATTAGGGGCAGATTTGCTCCGTGTGGTAAACGCATCCGACTCGCGTGCCACGACCACTGGTTTGATTATGTGCGCGGCTATGTGCGTTCATGTGGGGCTGACGAAATTTAGTTGTCGTGGTCTCATGAAGGCTAACCCAAAGATCATATTTGCACAAGGTAGGCCACTCATTAAACGCTTATGTGCCTGACGATTAAAAAGTCACGGCCGCTGTAAACCCTTGTGTGTGCGTGTTTGCGAGTGCGTATACAGTTTTGGCGCGCTATTGGCGCGGTAGGGTTGTGCAACAATGTCGGCGAAAGCATTGCGCCAGGCTGCCCTCTTGCGATTGCTTAATTATTATCGTATTAAAGCATTCTTACTGGGTATTAGTCAATGCAGTAGTCCTGACCCAATTAATGAGGCCATTAACGCGATCCCCTGTCCCCACTGCCAAGGTAACGGCCACGTACGACTTCGAGGGCCGCTGTTTCCACTGGGTGTTCAACCGAAGCGTCGGAGCCCCGGACGGCGGCACAGGACGATGGTGCCGGGGCGTCGGCGGTCGCGCCGTCTTCTTGGAACGCGACCTGACCAGGCGGGAGTTCACCTCCGGCAGCGAATTTCTGCCGCAGGACTTTTCCAATCCGGCGACGTACAGCACAGCGGTGGCCATCGATCTGGCCGAGACGAATATGGCGACCTTCTTTTACAACGGCACGCGCGACTCGTCGGCAGCCACTTACACCACTGACCCGGACACCTTGTTCGGAGACGGCGGTCTCAAAATCGGCTACAGCAGCTTCTCGCCATTCAAAGGCACCTTGCACTGCTACGGCATCGCGGCCGCCGCGCTGAACCTCACGGAAGTGCAGCAGCTCGAGACTCTGTGCTGAGCTCTGCCAGCCGCCGCGACCGCCCATGCCTGTGATGGGGCGGCAACAACAGCTGCAAGAACATTCTTTTAAAAAGTCAAGAACTCGTACTGAACTGAAATACGCTGCCTATTTCTATCGCTATTGATCTTAATTATTAAATATTTATACATATTTATAACAGCATAATGCTTTATTAGAATGCATACTTTTACTTATTAACAAATACAAGGCACCGACGAAAAGTTTTAAGGAACAGCGCTTCTGGATTGGAAATCGTACGAGTTATGAATTTCTTTTTTCAATAGTCGAAACACAAACATCCAGAAGCAAAAGGACTGCGAGCACCCCGGCGGAACGCCTTCGGAGACATTGTCCCCCTAACACAAACAGAGCTCGCAGAAATACGCACAGGCACGCACTGACACAGGAGTGGCGCTAACTTGATTTATCCTTAGGGATGTAAACTTCACTGTGCATTGGGGGTTGGCCTTCAAGGACGTTGATTGCGCAAGCTCCAAATGAATGCGGGAGTGCACGAATTCAACCGTGGCGCAATAGTCAGAAAATTTTAACCATGAGCTGCTTTGACATCCTTAGTATCAAAATTTTGACGGAATAAACCCTGGAAGCCAAACACGGTTGACTGACTGGATTGTGTAGCTGAATATGAATCAATATTTGCTAAACTGTCTCTCTAGCAGAACAATGGAGCGAATTCGTGAAAGCTGTGGAGTTTTACTAAGCTCTCAAAGCAAGCTTTGTGTGTCCTGTCAAGGTTGGGTGCACGGGGGGGGGCTGCTGCTGACGCTGCACGCTCCCTAACGGCGAGGACAATAGAGGACTTTATCGTTTTGTCGATGACCTGCCGGCTGTTGCTGATGACGACGCAATGCTGCTCGTCAGAGGTGACTGACGGCATGCTTTTGTTGCTGCTGTCAAGCCATAGAAAGCATGCGGAAGACATCCTAACCTTCACCCACGATAAATAAGAAGAAATTTCGCAAACTTCGCACTCTAGTGTTCGGATCGAGCGTTTTGAACAGGGCAAGATTACTGTCAGTAGTGCTTACATGTATTTACTGTAGAGTAATAATAAGCTTTCAACTACGAGCTCTACAGTGCGCGAGCATTTACACAGCAAAACGCACATTTAAATGTAACGTCTGCATTTACTGTTTTCGTTCAAGATTGTAATATCATTTATCCGTTCGAGGGGATAAATAGCTCGTACAAATTCAGGTAACTTATTGCACTGAAATACTTTTACTGAATTTTTTAACTAAAATTAAGTAACATAGTTCACGCAATAAGGCAAAGCATTCTAATCACTTCCGGCGTGAACGCCTCCTCAGGGTTGGAGCTCCGGGACTTCGCCTGCGGCATAGCCACATGGCCGAGCCAAGCATGCTGCCCAGCTGGCTCACGGTGCGGTCCAGCCTGGCCGCAATAGACCGCAGCTGCCATTGCGTTGGTTGAGCTTCGAGCTTCAAGTTCAGATTACTCTGGTTGCGCGCCGGGCCCCGAGTGGCTTCTGGCTTCGCCGGCACCGGCTGCGAGGTCGGCCTTCGGCCTCGGTCTGAACGGTCCGATCGAGACTTTCTGCGGCTTGCGCTTTCGCCCCCGTTGTGGTCGGCGCTGAAGCTGCTGCAGCCGTCGCAATCTCGCTCCGACAGGTTCTTCTTGATGGCATCGATGCGGCTCTTCAAGCTGCTGAGAGTTGTCAACAGAGCGGCGTTCGAGCTGCCAACCTTCCGCGCTTGAGACCGATCTTCGGTACAGAGCACTCTCTGAAACACGATGTCCTCTCTGATCTTACTCGCTTTGTTTTTCTTCTCTGAGTTGCTGCTCAGTTCCGGGACATCACTGTCGATAGTCGCGCTGCTGTCGCTTCTGCTGAACGGAGACGACATGCTGTTGACGTTCTGCTCGACGAACTGCTGATAGTTCTTCTTCAATAATATTAGGTCGACGCCAATCAGCGGCTGTTCGTTCCCAGAAGCTTTGGCAGCCGTGTTGGCTTTGGACGGAGCTTTCGTCGCAGGTTTTGCTGACTCAACAGCTGATTTTACTGCTAAAGCCTTTCGCGCACTCCCGACTTTGCCAACACAGACAGTGGACGCGAAGCACACCTGCCTGTCAGCCGCAGCTGCACATGCAAAACTCCACTCCGACATCGAGTTACTGCGCATAGACGTTGCGTTTAGTTTTTGGTGCGGCCTCGTCTCGAATGTCGTCGTCGGACTGCCGGGTGGCGTCTGCAGGTTGTGGCACTCTTGATGCAGCGGGATCGACAGAAACCTCTGCTCTCCGAAGCCCGTTCGCCGGCTGTCACCGCAGCAGCGCACTTCGCTGCTAGTTGTATCCAACTGCATCTCGATGGCGCTCAAGGAGCGAGACCTACTGGATTTGCGAGCACAGTCTGGCTTAGCGGACCGGTCTTCCTGAGCCTTGTCCATATCGATGAGGGCTAGCAGAAGTCGGTGAATCTCCCAGAGCTGGCGGATTATGGCCGAGCGAAACATGCCAAGCCGTTGGTGCGGCGGTCGGTGATTTTTGCCGTGAAGACACTGACGATCTCGCTCAGTCCAGGTGGGTGTCATCACGACTGCTCCAGCGTTGCTGGCGTTGTGGCTCCGATGTCGCCTACAGAGCAGACAGAAGCTCTGGATAGCAGTCAGGGCCTCCAGCTGCATGTCTGTTAGCCGGGAGAGTTTCCGGGCCCGCACGAGAGCACAGGCAGGTTCCGTGAGCCAGCAGTTGCAGCATTTGCCGCCTTTCTGGCTGGAAGTTTTAAGGGAGCTGCTTAGCAGTGCTCGACAGTCGGAGACAGTGGCGAGCAGCCCAAGCAGCTGCTGCCACTGCGACGCCATGCTTCAAGCAGCAGAGCTTTGCCCAAAGCAAAAACTTTCTTGTGGGGATTTTATAAAACTGCAGATGCTATTATTTACAGCTGGATTCTGCATTGCTGGAATAGAGCCATTTCTAAAAAGATGTAGCCTTGCTCTTTGCTGCTGTGACTTCAGCAGAGACAAAAGCTGCAATGTGACCATAGAATACGAGCCGTAAACGCTCTTTTAAGTATGCGCTCTTAGCTTTTTTAGAAGTGATCTTTCGTTACGCCAAGGCACTTTTAAGCAAAACAGGATGTTTGCTCAACTATGAATGCTATGAAAACCCTTATGATTAACATGAGTCTGAAGGCCCAAAAAATTGGGTAATCTAACACCCTAATAACCAAGCACAACTTGACAGGAAAGAGGAAACCCTTTATACAGACGCGGATGCGCATTGTTAAAGCAGCCGGAACACCTCACCCCTAGACGGACAAAGGTGGACACAAAGGATTGTGAAGAAAGAGGGTCAGAGTAGAAAAGGCACGATGACTCGAAGCATTCCAAAGAGGTCGATCTCCGCAGTCTGGCATTGAAGAGTCCTCAGCCGGAGCAGTTTGTCTCTTCTCGGGCGATCCTCTGGTCAAAGTGGTTGGTGCCCTGCAGGAGAGGCGCTGGTGCCGTTTGGATTCCCTTCATGGTGCTCCATGCTGCTGCTGTGCTGCCTTCATCACTCTGACAAGCGTGTTGTGACTGTTGGCTTGGTTTTGTGACAAATTGGTCTAGTCCAGTCTGGTCTGCAACTCTCGCTTCCAACCGCCATTAAGCAGAGCCATGGTCTAGTCCAGTCTGGTCTGCAACTCTCGCTTGCAACCGCCATTAAGCAGAGCCATGGCCTAGTCCAGTCTGGTCTGCAACTCTCGCTTGCAACCGCCATTAAGCAGAGCCATGGCCTAGTCCAGTCTGGTCTGCAACTCTCGCTTGCAACCGCCATTAAGCAGAGCCATGGCCTAGTCCAGTCTGGTCTGCAACTCTCGCTTGCAACCGCCATTAAGCAGAGCCATGGTCTAGTCCAGTCTGGTCTGCAACTCTCGCTTGCAACCGCCATTAAGCAGAGCCATGGTCTAGTCCAGTCTGGTCTGCAACTCTCGCTTCCAACCGCCATTAAGCAGAGCCATGGTCTAGTCCAGTCTGGTCTGCAACTCTCGCTTCCAACCGCCATTAAGCAGAGCCATGGTCTAGTCCAGTCTGGTCTGCAACTCTCGCTTGCAACCGCCATTAAGCAGAGCCATGGTCTAGTCCAGTCTGGTCTGCAACTCTCGCTTCCAACCGCCATTAAGCAGAGCCATGGCCTAGTCCAGTCTGGTCTGCAACTCTCGCTTGCAACCGCCATTAAGCAGAGCCATGGCCTAGTCCAGTCTGGTCTGCAACTCTCGCTTGCAACCGCCATTAAGCAGAGCCATGGCCTAGTCCAGTCTGGTCTGCAACTCTCGCTTGCAACCGCCATTAAGCAGAGCCATGGTCTAGTCCAGTCTGGTCTGCAACTCTCGCTTGCAACCGCCATTAAGCAGAGCCATGGTCTAGTCCAGTCTGGTCTGCAACTCTCGCTTCCAACCGCCATTAAGCAGAGCCATGGTCTAGTCCAGTCTGGTCTGCAACTCTCGCTTCCAACCGCCATTAAGCAGAGCCATGGCCTAGTCCAGTCTGGTCTGCAACTCTCGCTTGCAACCGCCATTAAGCAGAGCCATGGTCTAGTCCAGTCTGGTCTGCAACTCTCGCTTCCAACCGCCATTAAGCAGAGACATGGCCTAGTCCAGTCTGGTCTGCAACTCTCGCTTGCAACCGCCATTAAGCAGAGCCATGGTCTAGTCCAGTCTGGTCTGCAACTCTCGCTTCCAACCGCCATTAAGCAGAGCCATGGTCTAGTCCAGTCTGGTCTGCAACTCTCGCTTCCAACCGCCATTAAGCAGAGCCATGGCCTAGTCCAGTCTGGTCTGCAACTCTCGCTTGCAACCGCCATTAAGCAGAGCCATGGTCTAGTCCAGTCTGGTCTGCAACTCTCGCTTGCAACCGCCATTAAGCAGAGCCATGGCCTAGTCCAGTCTGGTCTGCAACTCTCGCTTGCAACCGCCATTAAACAGAGCCATACAGTTGTTGGTTTGGACGGTCGCAAATTCTCAAAGCTGTGCAGCCAGTTTGTAAATTAGCAGCATCAGCCTCAGCCCTTACAGACTAGGCTGGTCAGGGCAGGTAGTCACAGACAGAGGAGTTAAAACCCCGGCCACGGAGGGGACAGGGCGCAGGGCAAAGGCGCCGTGTTAGGGTAGGTGTTTACAAACAGTGAGCACACACCGATCGGACACTAAAGCCTTAGTTGGGCACCGTAAAACGTCACTCGAGCTCGCACGTCGTTTGTTAAAATTTGTCGAGCTGTCGAGTTACGAGTTGGGGGATAAAGTTACCCACGTGAAATTATGCAAGGAAAAGAGCGAAAGAGCGTTCCCGCATCAACAAAGATTACGCTCGTGAAGCCAACAGTTTGATATATTTTTAGAATCAAGAGTTTGTAGAACTTTCAACGTTTATTTTGCAATTTCAGGCAAAACTTGTAAACGGAAACGTTAAACTAAGCTGTCAGGTCAGCTGTCATATCTCATCTTGAAGGATCTTTTACAAGCCGCTCGAAACAGGTGACAGGCCAAACCACATAATGCAGTGCAGATGGATGGCGATGTACAGAGGAACTATAACCATCAGAGTGATTAGATAGACGTCTTCCTTAAGGACTGAAACGTGATCGCACAGCTGGCGCTTTAGATCTTTTCAGAACTTGCATGTAAAGAGCCGAGAGGCCAAAAATTAAGAGACAATATTTTTCCTCTTTCATATTTTATCTCAAAGACCTGCTCAGGCTGAAGATGGAAAAAAAATAATCGCAGGAAAAGCAGAAACTAAGCGTCGAATAATGAAAATGGGAAAGCCCAGCATGATTGCCAGAAACTCACACTTGTATCTCCAACCAGCGTAGTTTTTAAAATCCTCCTTCTGGATTTGCGCCCTGCTGTTGTTGATCCAGGACCGCAGGAACAAATAGGCGTGCACTGAAATTCAAGCGGGTGTTGTCAACTCATTGGTTATAAGGTTTGTCTGCGATTCGACTCACTGAAAACTTGAAATTTGTCTGTTACAAATGAAAAAGACAGTTGCTGTACTGCGCTCACTTTTGCTGTTGCACTGGACATCGCCGAAGCCCAGACGGGCAGGGCAGCGGTACACCCACAGGGTCAGCGGGTGCCAGCGTTTATTCAGCAAAATTGTTGCCACGTCCAGCGACTTACTGCCGTGCAGATTCACAGAATTGCTTTTCTGCACCTGCTTGATCTCCTCGGCAGACGCAGAGAAGTCCATATTGATGTAGGAGCTTGTAGTTGGCAGTTCGTTGACCTCGGATCGGTTCATGAGCCGGGCGAATACATATGTTGTGTCCCGAATTACAGAGGGAGATAAAAAGTTCGAATTGGAGCAATGCTGCTTAGCGTTTAGATCCACAAGCAGCTGCATGCCATTCGGCCTGCTCTCATAAACTTGGATAAGGTTTTGAAGTTTTTTCCATGATGCGCTGTCGACCTAAAGGTTCAACCATGATGACAAAATCATTATCTACGAGTCATTACCACAACTTTGCAGAAGTATGAAGCGGACTTTTTCTGACTAACAAAACGAGTAAAAAAATTCTGAATACCAAAACACGATTGATAACAAATTATTCATAAAATTCACTCACAAAACCCGTCAGAAGCGATCGTGAGTTGCTGAATCTAAGAGTTAAAATTTGAGTAAATCATTGACTTAAATTGATGGATGGCAATGGATGACGACTGACAGTCCTTTAAAAAATAAACAATATCTTAATTGATTTTGAACCTGAGAAACAGGACGCGCCCGTCGGAGCTGACGATGGCCTCGATGTAGCAGTAGCCCGATCTGTCTTTCCAGTCCTTCTTCAATGCGTCGGCGTGCAGGCGCATGCTGATGCGATCGACCATCAGGCTCTGAGCAGTCACTGACAGCAGTGAGTGAAACTTGGAGATAAAGCAGTCGCTTTTGTCAGACCCGTTGCAGTCGTAGAACGCATTGAGACAGTCTGGATTCTTTTTTTGACAGCACGCGAGAGGAACGAGGCTGATTAACGCCGCTACTGAAATCACGCGATACGTTCGATTTAGAATTTTTTCTAACGAACTGACGTAGACGTGTGTAAGATATCAGAATACTCATATCAGAATATTTGAGTTTTTTAAGAAGAAGACAGTTGATAAGAAGCAACTTCGTCTATGGACGTGGATTCTTGCTGTCTCTGTCGTACGAACTTGCTGTCACAGTAACCCCTGAGTGCCTATCGATCATTTTTATTTTAAAAAAGCAAATGTCTACTTCTACATGTGTTCTGCAATACAAGTTATTCTCAAAGCCACTGTTTGTACTTGACTGATAATATATTGTCTTTGGTTGCACAAGCATTTTACCGCTAGCCTACTATCTGAATACTGATCTAGATAGCAATTTTAAACAAATGAAGTACGAGTTAGCATCACCTTTTCATTTTTCGGACAAATTGTTAGCATGAAATGATATTTACGACATGAAGCACAGACAGTCTAAATTTACGTCAGCTTGGTAAACAACTAAATTTTTATCTTTTTAATAAAATATATATGTACTTAATATATACTGGAGGATTGAGTTCCTGGTTTCCTCGACCGAAAAGAGCATTCTTAATGTAGAAATTCAAGATTGCTTGACTTACCTGACTAACCGGGTGGCCCAAAGACGCAGCGGGGAGGCGAGCGTCGCTCATTCCGCTAATCCCTGAGAAACCCGCATAGGCTAGGGCGCTGGGCCAGTCAGGGAGGTCTGCCGAACCTGCCTGCAGCGCAGTCCTCGGTGGGAGGACAGAGGCTCGTCTGGTGACCCGGAGGAACCG